>CM021100.1:195514886-195623013 GCA_007115665.2 Sequoiadendron giganteum | reverse complement strand
CTCCTCCCTATCATCTCCATCTCTCCATCTCTCTCTCTCTCTCTCTCTCACACACACACACACACACACACCTCTATCTCCTCTACTATAAGGGTGCAGTGGAGAGATATAGAATTAGGATAGTGGGTATAGACAAAGACAGAGAAAATAAATATATTAAGAAAATAATATTTCATATAACGCGTGCGCATTTTGAAGAAGTAGAGATGTTACCATTTTAGGAATAAATAACATGCTCACTTTATAACGTGAGCACATGTTTAATTCCACTAAAAATGGTAAAAAAACTCAATATACCCATGATGTCAAGACCCACAATCTGCATATTCTCCTGGTTCTACACATGCTCTGACAAAAAGTAGCTTTTTGATGATGTTGTGAAGTATGCAAGCATTTTTTTCACATTCCATCACCTTTTCCATGATCGTTCTACCACCTTTGCATGAAATAGAATAGTTTCCACATTGAAAGACATATAATATCAATTGAAGTTTGAATTCCATTGAAAACTGATATGCAATTGAAGTTTGGAGGGGAACAAGCTTTTGAACAAGTCAAATTGTTGTGGAGTTTGAAGAAAGAAGAAGCTAAGCCTACATAATTGGGTTGAAGTCCTCCATTTGAAAGTCTTTACACATTTTCTTTCATTCTATTATGGCTTGCTTTCATTTTTTTTTGTCATTATAACCTTATGTTGTCAATGCACATTTTAAATTACACAATTATATACACTTGCCAATTACCATTTTAAACTTGATCCAGAGAATCTACTAGGATCCACAAATCATCAAGGGTACTTCTGACCCTAACTTAAATTGAAGAAGATCAATGAAAAAAACTCAATCATCTTTTCATCAAAATCCTTCAATTTCACTTGATTTCATATTTCCACAAAACATTATAACCTGGTTTCAACTTTTTGTCAAACTCAAAAAATAGATTAACCATCATAAAATTGATTGTAACATAGCATAAAGCTGATTAGAAACTCAAAACCATCCAATTCATTCATGATTCACTAATTCAAGAACTCAATGTTGCAACTTACATGGCAAAATAACAACAAATCATGGAAGTTAACTACCAGCCTTTATCCAAACATCCAAGACACTATAATCAACATGTTATTGATTGAAATAAACCAAATACACATTCCAAATATCTCACAAAAATTCATCCTTTGAGCATGCTTCGCCTTGCAGTATTCAAAACCCGTGGTGCAGGGGCACCTACAACCATGTTTTGAAATATACTTTGGTGACAATATGTCTTAAGGTCTTTGGGTGAGTTCAAGAGTTTTTAGATGCTTTGTCATATATTTTTTTGAAAATAAGGTCTAAATAGATCAATATTTCATGTATTTAGGGATTTTTTGAGTTTGGTGATCAAATGTGCAAGTATGCACTCTTGCTTCAAAAAATTGTCAATTTTGCCATATAATCTTTGAAGGAAAATTATTCAAATTGTAAATGGAAGTGCAAGACAAGAGTCTAGAAGTTCTATTAGGGATTAAATAAAGGTGGTTGACTTAGAGTCTATAAATTGTAAATGGAAATGCAAGACAAGAGTCTAAAAGTGCCTCCAAGCGAAAATAAGCCCATATGGCTTTCCACCTTCCCTATTTCACAGTTTTTGTAACTTTTCAAAAATTTGTATTTGTGCAACTTTTGCAAATAGTGACAACTTTAAAAAATACACATAGGAATTAAATATTAAACCTCCTAATGAATCCCATACATGGAAAATGTCTTTAATGACCCTCCTACAACATGGAGATACCCAAAATTGAATCAAATTTCAAAATGGAAGCATAGATTGTCAAGGTGCTCCTGCACCACAAACTTATCAAACACTCACAATGCCATTAAACTAATTATTATTGTAACTTACATGATATTTATCTTATTTCCATTCAAACTCAACTCCCCCAATGTATCTAACTATTTTTGTAACTTCTTAACTAACTTATCTCTTCACAACTTTGCCAAAAAAATGGAATTTTTTGCAAATGTCCATGCTTCCATTTTGAGCCTATCTTGCAATCATGGCATGCTACGTTACCACTTTTCTTTAAGGCATTCTGGATTGAAAAAAATCATGTCACATTTGTCTATGCTAGGTTAACTTTTGTACAAGATGATTGTAAGTATTATTTAAATGAAGCCTTGAATGACATATATTTTTCAATTAACTTGAATGGATACATTTTTTAGGAACTAATATTCATCTCATTACCATGGTACAGATAAAATTATCCACCATAACGAAGAAAAATACAAAGAGGAAACTAACAGATGAAGATAATGAAACCTTGAAAGAAAAGGAGAGAGTTCGTGTGGAGGCATATCGTGAATAGAAGAAATTGGAAACGATTGATGAAAACAAGCCAATTCAAGAGGAACCTCAACCGTAAAAAAAAGAACAAGAATTGGCAGCACAAAAGGCATGAATGTGAAAGCATTGTCATAAGACAAATTGAGATACCATAGTTGGAGACACACCCTCTACGACAAGTGAATATGAAGGGAAACAATTAAGCACAAGAGAATATGGAGGGACACCATCTAGTAGAAATGAATATGGATGAACACCATATACTACAAGTGAATATGGAGGGACACCATCTACCTCAAGTGAATATTGTTGAAAACCATCCAACACATCTCAAGTTGAGAGTACATCATCACTCGGATTTGATGAAGAAGGTATGCCATCATCCCCATGTGAACCTCAAGGTATGTCTTCTTCTCCACCCTCGATCGAAGGTACACAATCTATCCCACCTCAATTAAATATTGATGAAATTCCTAATGTTGAGATGTATGTACCTAGGAGAACACTACCTAGAATTTTCCGTAGAAAGCCAAAATATTTGATTAATATTGATGATGAGATTTTGCAGCACATGGAAGGTAAGATCTCAACATGCACTTGTAGAAGATATTCTGATAAGATTTGGGAACGATTCTTTGAAAGGCTAAATGAGACTACAAGATGTCAACAATTTGTTGAAATGATGTAGGGTGTAAAGTATAGGAACATCATGAAGCCTCTTGGGTTGAGAACATCGAATGCATCGAGTGAAGACACTATTATGAAGAATCTAATGGATGCTTATGAGAGTGTGGGTAAGACCTCACGCTCAAAGGATAGTAATGTCACCCAACTTGTCATTACATCAACTTTGGTAAGATGTCAAACAAAGAGAGCTCCTCTCATTAAAAAGACGAGTGAACAAATGAGAATTAGTAGAAAAACTTTATCAAGAGCCATTCATAAGCGGCAAAGAATTAAGGGCAAAGATTCAAATGAATTATGGGCATTCTTGGGGAGACTGTCATGAAAAGATAAAGAAGTCGAAGCCTTGAGAAAACTAATTGAAGAGTATTGGAAGAATAAAACAAGGCCATCTTTGAATCAAAGGGATGTGGTAAGAAGGAGAATCGGTAGTCGGAATCGTGAGCCACATCCAAAGCATTTTTTGGATATGACTCAAAGCCAATTTTTTTGAAAATTTGAAAATGATTATCCTCAAATTAGTATTTCTCAAAGATTTTTTGAAATGCTTAAAGCTTTTTATGTCAAGATAAATCACACACACACTACTTGTTGTTGTAGACTACATATTGAATTTTCTAACCATTAGGATATTTATCGTTCTATATGTGTAGATTTGCATACTAACTGTTGAGAAAATGTGTCTCAACTTCCAGACTATAGCTCCTATTTTAATGACTTGGTGAAATTATTTTGTTTATGTAGTTTACCACCGTACTATGCTTGGCCTCATCTCTGCCTTAACTGCTTTACTGTGGCAGTATTTTCTTTCCCTAGCAGTATCGTAGTGGATGGGTGGCGGTTACCTCTCTACCACTCGCTATTATGTTTTAACCGTGGTGACTGCGGTTGGTGTTCGTTCGGTCAATAGTGTCGGTCAACACCATACCACGGCAGTTAAGTTTTTGACTGTGGTGGCCGCGGTGAGACTGCCAACGATCTGGGTGACGGTCATTGCCCTACCACGGGGTGGTCTGTCGACCCTCGTGGTAGTGTGGTTTAACCACCAGCGGTTACCTTGGTCGGTTACCTCATTGTCGCGGCTAGTGAAAACCCTAATGGTGGTAGTGCAGGACAGTTAGTGAGAGCAAGCTTAGATGCAATTACGGTAGCGCGGGTCAGTCAGCTAGAGAGTTCGATGACGTCGACAGTGTGCTCGGGTGGCCGTTACCGCCACACCGTGAATGGGTTGGTTGGACTCAGCAGTAGCGTGGGGAAGCCTGAGGGTGGCTCGACAGTGCTCACCGCATTACTCCGGGTGGATCACCTCAGCTCAGCGGTGGAGCAATATAAACAAAGGGAGCTCAGATGCGCTTAGACCAGTGTTTGACCGAGTTGGACTTGGTGGCAGGAGCGATAGGCGAATGCAAAATGGACACATGGTAGTTTGACTATTTTTTGATTGGCCAAATGCCTTTGTGGCCACAACAGTAATGACAGGTTAACTTGGGCTAGCGGACTGAACCTGATTTGGGTGATGGCATTAATGCTTGAGTGGCTTGATGCAGAAGGAAAGGTATGGGCTGATTGATTGTGTGATTAGATCAAGAGATTCATGTACCTTGTGATCAGTGGTTGATTGAACAAAATTGATTACAGCGTATGACTTGGTAAGTCAAGTACAACAAGGTTAGAATAATTTGAATGGTATATTATGTGCTAATGGTTGTAACAAAGAGACAGAGAACTGGAAGTTGTTGTGAGTTGATCAGAGAAGACTGAACATTGTATGTAATTGTTTCATTACTATAATACAATTGTCTTGACTTTGTGTGTTGGGTTTTTTACCTGAAAAGGTTTTCCCACGTATATATTGTGTCATTTGTGAATGCTTACTTCTTTTATCCTTTTTTTTGACTGGTTATATTCATCTCAAGTAGTTTTTGAAGCTATTAGAAACTTTTTTACAACTCTCCTCCTCTATTGTATTAGTGTTAAGGGAAAGTTTCCGCACTATTGAATCATTAGATCCTACACATTTTTCGCTTCAAGTGGTATCAGAGCCTGACCCATTCTGTTATCCTTGAGAGAAAGCTCAGTTTTTTGTGCTAATACTGTTTCAGTGGGAGTATTGTTGTGTTAAAACTTGTTTTTGTTTGAGATGGCGAGTACATTAGGTAGAGTAGACATTGAAAAATTTAATGGCAACAACTTTGAGTTGTGGAAACTTAAAATGGAAGACTTGCTGGTGGATAGAGACCTCTAGTTAGCAGTGTTTGGAACTAAGCCACAAAGTGTGATGCAAGAGGCTTGGGACCTTGCTGATAGAAAAGAAAGAGGTTTGATAAGACCGAATCTTGCTGATTCTGTTCTCCTGAACATCCATGAGGAGCAATCTGCAACTTCATTGTGGAAGAAGCTTGGTGATATTTATTAGGGAAAGTCTTTGGTAAACAAGCTATTCCTAAGGAAGAAGTTGTACTCCTTGAAAATGGAAGAAGGTGCATCTATTGCAAACCATCTGAACTCATTTAATATGTGTGTTACTTAGCTGGCTTCTATAGGTGTAAAGACCAAGGAGGAAGATCGTTGCATGCTCGTGTTGTGTTCATTACTTGATAGTTGGGATCATCTTGTGATGGCTATTGGAAGCACAACCACTTCTTTCAATATGGATGATGTGGTTGCTTCACTTCTATCTCAAGAAATGCGAAGGAAGTCCTCTGAGATGGCAAAGATGCTCTTGTTGTTTGAGGTAGACCAAAGGAGAAAGGCAACAAAAAGGATAAGAAGTCGAAATCCAAATCTGCAGGAAGATCCAAGTCCTCTGGTAAAAAGTTCAAGGTGAAATGCTGGAACTGTGGGCAACTTGGTCATATCCGAAAGGACTATAAAGAGAAGAAGAAAAAGAATTTTTCTGACAATGAATCTTCTCAAAGTGATGTAGATGCCTTCATTGCAATAGCCTTGACAACTCAAGCATCTGATGCTGTCTGGCTGGTTGACTGAAATGCATCCTTTCACATGACGTCCAATAGAGAATGGTTCTATAAATATGAGAAGTATGACGGTGGAAAGGTCTACTTGGCAAGTGATTCAACGTTGGAGATAGTTGGGAGAGGAAGAGTCAAAGGGATTGGTGGTGTACTGCACATTCAAGGTCTGGCTCGAAATCTTCTTTCTGTTAGTAAGTTAAATGATGTTGGTGTAGAAGTTTCTTTCTTAAGTAAAGGATGTAAAATAGCTAGAGGTGTAATGGTGCTGGCTAAGGGTGTTCGTACTAGCACTCTGTATAAGTTGGATGCACATCCTATTCATTGTAACAGTGCCTCTATAAAGTCAAGCATTGCTATCCCTGGAGAGAAAGAAGAAGGCACTTCTTTGTCTGCAAATGCTTTGGAGGTAAAACTCCCAGCTAAGAAGACTATGCTGTGGCATCATAGACTTGGTCACATAGGTGAGAAAGGTTTAAAAACCCTAAAGAATAAAAATCTTGTAGAAGGGCTTGATGATTGTAACCTTGGGTTCGACTTTTGCGAACATTGTATCTATGGAAAACAACATTGTGTTTCATTTTATTCTAGTCTTCATAAATCTTCTAGTATACTAGATTATGTTTATTCTGATGTGTTTGGTACAATTAATGTTCCTTCGTTATCAAAGTCTAGATATTATGGTTCTTTTATTGATGACTGTTCGAGAAGGACATTTGTATACTTTCTTAAAAGTAAATCAGAAGTGTTCAGTAAGTTTAAAGAGTTTAAATCTTTGGTAGAAAATCAGACTGGAAAGAAAATTAAATGTTTAAGGACAGACAATGGTGGTGAGTTTTTTTCTATAGATTTTGAAAGGTTCTGCACTGATCATGGAATTAAAAGACATAAAACCACACCTTATACTCCACAATAGAATGGAGTTGCTGAAAGGTTGAACAGGATGTTAATGGAAAAAGCAAGAAGTATGTTGAGTAGTGTTGGTTTGGAGTAGAAGTTCTTGGTTGAAGTTGTGGCTACAACATGTTATCTAGTAAATAGATCTCCTTTCTCTGCTCTTGTTGATAAGACACCTTTGGAAGCATGGTTTGGTAAGAAGCCCTCTCTCAGGCATGTTTGTGTCTTTGGCTATGAGGCATATGTTTATGTGCCAAGTAAAAAGAGATCTAAATTGGATAACAAGGCTGTCAAGTGTATTCTCATTGGCTACGAAGTTGGTGTGAAGGGATACACATTTTGGAACCCTGTTACTGAGAAGGTTATATACAAAATAAGTGTGATATTTCGAGAGTTGAAACCTTTAGTAAGTGATCAACAGCTTGAGACAGATCAGACTAACAAGAAGAAGGATGCAGTTGAAATCCCTAAAACTCTTGAAAGGGAAGAGCTACATGATATACCTAAGACTGAGGAGAGTTCAAGCAACTCTGGAAGTTTTGATGATGAAGAACAACCTCAGCCTATAAGAAGATCTACACGAGAAAAGAGGCAACCAAAAAGGTATGGTTTCTCTATGTTAGATTCAAACTATGTCTATGCTTTATTTACCAGCATTGATGAGCCAAGGACTATGAAAGAAGCAATTGGCATAGCTGATTCAAATTCTTGGCTGCAAGCCATGAATGAGGAGATGGATTCTTTGAAAAAGAATGAAACCTGGACTTTGGTACCACTACCTAAAGGGTGAAATCTTGTTGGCTATAAGTGGATATTCAAAAGGAAAACAGGCCTTGATGGCAGTGTTGAGAAATCTAAGGCAAGGTTGGTTGCAAAGGGATTTTCTCAAATTGAGGAAATTGATTATGGAGAGATTTTTTCCCTTGTAGCAAAGCTGACATCAATCGTATTTCTGTTATCATTGGCAGTTATATATGATTTTTAAATTGAACAGATGGATGTGAAGACATTGTTTCTCCATGGTGAGATGGAAGAAGAAATCTACATGTCCCAGCTGGAGCATTTTGTTGAAAGAGGTAAACGAAATATGGTTTGTAAGTTAAATAAATCTCTTTATGGTTTAAAGCAATCTCCTAGAATGTGGTACCAGAAATTTGACATGTTTGTGTTGTCAATTGGATTTGTGAGATCAAAGTCTGATCATTGCATTTATTATAAATCTGAGAATGATCGTGTGCTTGTTATCACCCTGTATATGGATGATATGGTATTCATTGGAAATAGCAAGACTATGATTTCTGATCTTAAATCTCAATTGTCTACAAATTTCAAAATGAAAGATCTTGGTGCAGCTAGGTACATTATTGGAATGGAGATAACCAAGGACATGACAAGCAGAAAACTTTGGGTCAGTCAGAGCAAGTATGTAAAAACAGTTCTGGAGAGGTTTAGCATGGATGATTGCAAGCAGTTTGTTGTTCCAATCATGCATGGAACTAAGATGTCTGTTGAAGACTATCCAAAGTCTGCTACTACGATGGAGGACATGACCGATGTGACTTATTCAAGTGTTGTTGGCAATTTGATGTATGCTATGGTCTGTACAAGACCAGATCTTACCCAAGCAGTGGGAGTTCTAAGCTGATTTATGAAAAATCTAGGAGGATCACATTGGGATGCTGTGAAGAGAGTATTTAGGTACTTGAAGGGGACTTTAGACTATGCCCTGTGTTAGCATGGCAGTTTAGTTGCATCACAAAGGACTCTCAACCTTCATGGGTATATTGATTCAGATTGGGTAGGGGACATTGACAACAAGCGATCCACCAGTGGATACACTTTCATGCTTAATGGTGGAGCAATCAGTTGGATGAGCAAGCAACAGGCTGTTGTTGCTTTATCCATGACAGAGGCAAAGTACATGGATGCAACTCATGCCTGTAAGGAGGTTGTCTAGCTAAGACATTTATATTCAGACATTGGGTTTAATGCAGGGCAAATCACTACTTTTTGTGATAGTCAGAGTGCCATTTGTTTGGAAAAGAATCTGACTTTTCATGCTAGGACCAAGCACATTGATGTGCAATATCACTTCGTGAGGGACATGGTTGAAGATGACAAGGTCATTTTGGAAAAGGTGGACACCTTGAAGAATGTTGCAGATGCTTTAACAAAGCCAATCAGCATAGGAAAGTTCATATGGTGCGCAAAATCGATGGGCCTTGGGGCCTATGACAGACAATAATTTTTCAAGTCATGGGAAAGCTGGAAGTGTTCACCAAGTGGGAGCTTGTTGAGAAAATGTGTCTTAAATTCTAGATTGTAGCCCCTGTTTTAATGACTTGGCAAAATTCTTGTGTTTCTATAGTTTATCGTCGTACCGCACTTGGCCTCATCTCTGCCTTAACCGCTTTACCGCTTCATTCTTTTCTTTCCCTCATGGTACCATGGTGGATGGGTGGCAATTACCTCTTTACCGCTCACCATTATGTTTTAACCATGGTGACTGCAGTTGGTGTTCATTTGGTCTGCAATGTCGATCACCACCATACCACGACAGTTAAGTTTTTGACCACGGTGGCCGCGGTGAGATCGCCAGTGGTCTAGGTGACAGTCACCGCCATACTATAGGGTGATCTATCGACCCCTGCGGTAGCGTGGTTTGATCACCAACGATCACCTTGGTCGGTTACCTCATTGTCATAGCTAGTGAAAACCCTGATGACAGTAGCACAAGACAGTTAGTGAGAGCACGCTCAAATGTAGTTGCGGTAGCGTGGGTCAGTCAGCTAGAGAGCTCGGTGATGTCGACGGTGTGCTCGAGTGGCCATTACCGCCACACCGCGAATGGGTCGGTTGGACTCGATAGTAGCGCGGGGAAGCCTGAGGGTGGCTCAACAGGGCTCACCGCATTCTCGTGGGTGGGTCGCCTCAACTCGACGATGGAGCGGTATAAACAAAGGGAGCTCAGATGGGCTCGGACCAATGTTTGACCGAGTTGGACTCAGTGGTAGGAGCGATAGGCGAATGCAAAATAGACGCGTGGCAGTTTGACTATTTTCTGATTAGCCAAATGCCTTTGTGGCCACAACAGTAATGACAGGTTAACTTGGGCTAGCAGACTAAACCTAATTTGGGTGATGGCATTAATGCCTGAGTGGCTCGATGCAGAAGGAAAGGTATGGGTTGATCGATTGCATGATTAGATCAAGAGATTCATGTACCTTGTGATCGGCGGTTGATTGAACAAAATTGATTGCAGCGTATGACTTGGTAAGTCAAGTACAACAAGGTTAGAATAATTCGAATGGCATGTTATGTGATAACAATTGTAACAAAGAGACAGAGAAGTGGAAGTTGTTGTGAGCTGGTCAAAGAAGACTAAACATTGTATGTAATTGTTTCATTACTGTAATACAATTGTCTTGAATTTGTGTGGTGGGTTTTTTACCTGAAAAGGCTTTCCCACGTATATATTGTGTCATTTGTGAATGCTTACTTTTGTTATCCTTTTTTTTTACTAGTTATATTCATCTCAAGTAGTTTTTGTAGCTATTAGAAACTTGTTTACAACTCTCTTCCTCTATTGTATTAGTGTTAAGAGAAAGTTTCCGCACTATTGGGTCATTAGATCCTACACATTTTTCCCTTCACTAATGATGTTTTGCAGGATTGTGGCATAAAAGCCCTACCAAAATCTTCAAGAGAGTTCTTATAAAAAATTTATGTGAAATAGAGGATGGCCAAATATTCTATAGGACAACATGCTTGAATGGTTCATGCGAGCATTGCGGTGGCTTCCAGCGTATGCCAGTATGTCAACATATGGAATGCACAAATGAGGTGGGACAAAAACTAGTAGAGTTCGAGAAGTATAAAATAGTGGCATATGCTACAAAATATGGGTCCCAAGGAAAAATGTGTGATTTGGTTATTAAGAAGATTCTAGTGTACCAGTTTATGTCCATGTTTTGTGATAATATACTGTCTGAGAATGCAATGCATACCCATAGAGCTCGATGGTTGGACACACAATTCAAGCTATGCAAGGACACTTTTCCAGCTAGAAGCATAGTATCAGTGGTTGAATTTATGGATAACTACACTCTACAACCACAACATGAGGTGCAGTCACAGTATTACAACTCCACATAGGTTTCGATATTTGTGCACATAGCATTCATTCATGCATCTGATAGTACAGATGAGCAAAGAAAGGTATTGAGGGAGTACCACTTTCACATTAGTGATGATCACACACATTCTCTAGAGTTTGTGCAAGGTTGCTTCCAGATGTTCTACAATGGTTTGGCTCAGAGGGGCGTAAAATATGACAGACATATAATATGGTCTGATAATTGTGCAACATAGTTCAAGAGCTCGTGCATGTTCTACTGGTTGTGTAGGATGCATGTAATTACAGGTGTTCAACATATGTGGAACTTTTTGTGAGGCCAGACATGGAAAGGGGGAGCATGATGGTGCAGGAACATGCATGAAAAGAGAATTAGCATGAGAAGAGTTAAAGTATAAAGATAGTGAAAAGTTGATAGATGCAAAATCAATCGTCGAGTGGTGTAATGCTTCGATGGGTCCAGGTAATGAAGTCAGTCTTCAACTCAAAGATTTTTTTGGTTGATGGATGATACTAACATTGCACCATATGAGGACTATTGTACACTAACAATATCAAGTGAGGTACACTCTTTCCTTAGCTCAAATGCAGGTTCATGGAGTATCGATACACGTTTTGTTCTTCATGTACAATGCAAACCTAGAATGATTGTGAGTAAGGGGAGTAGGTTGACAATAGGTTGACAAGTTATCTTAACCCACTTCACACATATCGCCCTTCGATGACATTGAAACTGATGCAAATGGAATCATCGGTCGACTTTGACCATGTATCAGATCTAGTTCAACCAGGTGATATATCTACTTGCTTAGTTGTTAAAATTCCATATCATTATCTTACTTTGTACTGTATTCATAATGTTGACAAATTTTAAGATATTTTTTGCACATATCAATGTAGGGCATGTTTATGCAGTTATTGTAGATGAAGACAATGAAGAGGGAACTGACTATTACTTGTGTCATTGTGTTGAGGCCAAAAATAAATTGGAGGCCCCAGTTATAGATGGAGAAAACATCGAATACCCTATAGGCTCAGTTGTGGTTTCCTGGAACATGGCTTAGAAGGTACCCACATTCGAGTGTTAAACATTAGCTATTTCAAGACTTTGACACACATCGTAAGATTCTTCATTACTCGAACCTTATCATGGCATCCAATGTTTGTTTGACCAAATATGGGGGTAGACCTTTGAAGAAGACCTTGTGGAATGTTCGTGAGTCTAACCATGAGACAATACTTGACACAATAAAGAGTAGAGCAAACCCGGATGGTTCATTGGATTAATTTGTAAGTATATGCACATTGGTTCTTATTAATTTACACTTGTATGCACATTAATTTGTTTGATGCCAATGCTATCATCTTCTTTTACTTTGTGTATTTGTAAGTAACATACTAAACAGTGATTGGTGTCCCCTTGCAAAAAATGCAGATATATGAGCCATCCAAGAGAATGTTAGCCAGAAAAGAAATGCAACATCCTTATTTTGATGATATTGACAAATCTCAATCATGATTTTAAGCCATTAGAAAAGTGTGTGCAAATCTTGGTGAGAGAATTTCAAGTTATTCATTTGAAGTTAACTTATCATGAGTAGCTATGATGTAGACATTATAAGAGCATCTAAAATTTCAACTTACTCTATTCATGAGAGGTGTTGTGTGCAATAGGTATGTTGGAATTCCCAGTGAAGATGTATGACCAGGAGTGACTAAGTTGTGAGACCTACATGCCTATCTGTAAGTGCCTTCCATCTATTTTTACTTTATTTCCATTTTGGATGCTCTTTCTTTTTCTCTTCTACTTTGCGTATTTGTAAGTAAACTACTAAAAATTGATTGATCTCTCATTGCAAAAAATGATGATTTATGAGCCATCAAAGAGAATCTTAGCCTAAAAATCAATGCAACATCCTTATTTTGATGATCTTGAAAATTCTCAATTTTGATTTCAAGCCATTATGAAAGAGTGTGTGAAGCTTAGCGAGGGAATTTGAAGTTACTCAATTGAAGTTAACCTCATAATGAGCACCTGTGATGTAGACATTTAAAGAGAACCTTGAATGTATGAGTGACATTGTAAAAGATCTGTGAGAACGAAGTACCTAAGGCATTGTAATGAGATTTACTTACATAATGAGATTTATTCAAATATTGTAATGTTGGAGTTCATGTTTGGTGCAATAGCACCTTGTTTTGTAAATGCCTTCAATAGGAAAGTTTGCAAAATTTGAATTTTGAAATATAAAAAATGTGAAAAAGGTCATGTAAAGTTCATATGTAATGTATTCAAAGTCTTAAAGAGGTCATTAGGTGATTAGAGAAGTGATATAAAGCATGTAAGGTCGAATTAGGATGTTTTAGGTGTGTGTTTATTTGTGTAGGGGAATTCAAGAAAAAAAGGAACATACCTTTAAAAATTCAAGAAACCCCTTTACTTGTTTGGGCAGCAATTATCATGTATCCAAAACCTCAGATCCACAATTTATCTCAGGACAAACTCACTCCACCATGCCAAACCAAAACCCTTATTTTATGCTAGTATAAGGAGGGTTTATTGAAAGGAATGGTTCCACACCTTACCAGAACATGCCACCAACTCAGACCTTCTTAAAATCACCTGCACAAACTCAAAAGACAATCACCCAACCTCTACATGAAATATTTTATCAAACCCTAGGGTGAAACCTCATTTTTCATGCCCTTTTCCATCAAAATCTATAAGGGAAGCAACACAAACCCCATAAAAATTATTCCATTTCACATAGAAATTTCTCATTTGATCTAATAGGATCATGTTGGCCCCTCTAGAAAAACCTCTCTCGATATCGGCTATCTCGAAGTGGTTTTCCCCTGGCGGCAGATTTTTACTTGATGAAAAAAGTGTCAAATTCAAGCTGTGAAAAGTTGCAAAGTGGTGCAACTTTCACTCTGCAACTCGTGTGACCAAAATAACTGCTCAAATGCATCCGAATAGGTTTTTTTATGCTAGGAATGGTCTTGTTTCACACCGAAACATGCTGAATCACTTTGAGCTACGTTCCACTAGATTGATCCTTTAAGGGTCCAAAGTGCAAAATGGCTGAAAACTTTAACATGCTATTACTCAGATACGATGATGCTTAGAAACTTCTCATCTGATCCTACAAGATTATGTTGGGCCCCTCTACAAAAACCTCTTTCAATTTTGGCTATCTCGGAGTGGTTTTCCCATGGCGATGGATTTTCACTTCATGGAAAAAGCATCAAATGCAAGTAGTGCAAAGTTGCAAAGTGGTGCAACTTGTGTGACCAAGCGGACTTTTCCAACATGTCTAAATAAGTATTTTTATGCTAGGCATGATCCTCTTTTGCACTGAAACACGCGGAATCGTTCTGAGCTATGTTCCACGGGATTGATCTCTTAAGGGTCCAAAGTGCAAAATGGCTGCAAACTTCAACATGCTATTACTTGGATACCTAACACCTAGAAACTTCTCATCTTTTTCTACAGGATTGTGTTGGGACTGTCTACAAAAACCTCTCTTGGTTTTGGCTATCTCAAAGTGGTTTTCCCGTGGTGGCATATTTTCACTGGATGGAAAAAGTGTCAAATTCAAGTTGTGCAAAGTTGCAAAGTGGTGCAACTTTCTCTCTACAATTCGTGTGACCAAAATAACTGCTCCAATGCATCCAAATAGGTATTTTTATGATAGGAATGGTCTTTTTTCTCACCAAAACATGTGGAATCGCTCTGAGCTACGTTCCAGCGAATCGATCCCTTAAGGGTCCAAAGTGCAAAATGGTTGCAAAATTCAGCATGCTATTACTCGGAATACCATGATGCTTAGAAAATTTTCGTCTGATCCTACAAGATCATGTTGGACTCCTCTACAAAAACCTCTCTCAGGTTTGGCTATCTCGTAAAGGTTTTCCTATGGTGACGAATTTTCAGTTGATGGAAAAAACATCAAATGCAAGCAGTGCAAAGTTGCAAAGTGGTGCAAATTTTATTTTGCAATTTGTGTGACCAAGAAGACTATTCTAAAATGTCTAAATAGGTATATTTACACTAGGCATGGTCCTCTTTTACACTGAAACACACGAAATCGCTCTGAGCTACGTTCCATCGGATTGATCCCTTAAGGGTCCAAACTGCAAAATGGCTGCAAACTTCAGCATGCTATTACTCAGATACCGTGATGCTTAGAAACTTTTTGACTAATACTATAGGATTGTGTTGGGCTCATCTACAAAAACCTCTCTCAGTTTTGGCTATCTTGGAGTGGTTTTCCCATGGCGGCAGATTTTCACTTGATGGAAAAAGTGTCAAATTAAAACTGTGCAAAGTTGCAAAGTGGTACAACTTTTTCTTTGCAACTCGTGTGACCAAGCAGACTGTTCCAATGTATCCAAATAGGTATTTTTATGCTAGGAATGGTCCTCTTTCACACCAAAACATGTGGAATCACTCTGAGCTATGTTCCACCGGATCGATCCCTCAAGGGTCCAAAGTGCAAAATGGCTGCAAAATTCAACATGCTATTACTTAGATATCGTGATGCTTAGAAACTTCTCGGCTGATCCTACAAGATTGTGTTGGGACCCTCTAAAAAATCCTCTCTTGGTTTTGGCTATCCCAGAGTGGTTTTCCTGTGGCAGCGGATTTTTACTTGATGGAAAAAGTGTCAAATTCAAGTTGTGCAAAGTTGCAAAGTGGTGCAAATTTTGCTCTGCAACTCATGTGACCAAAATAACTGCTCCAACACATCCGAATAGGTATATTTATGCTAGGAATGGTCTTGTTTCACACTACAACATGCAAAATCGCTCTGAGCTATGTTCCACTGAATCAATCCTTAAGGGTCCAAAGTGCAAAATGGTTGCAAACTTTAGCATGTTATTACTCCAATACCGTGATGCTTAGAAACTTATCATCTCATCCTATAGGATCATGTTGGGCTCCTCTACAAAAACCTCTCTCGGTTTTGGCTATCTCGGAGCGGTTTTCCCGTGGCAACAGATTTTCACTTGATGGAAAAATTGTCAAATGCAAGCAGTGCAAATTTGGAAAGTGGTGCAATTTTTTTTTGGCAACTCGTGTGACCAAGAGGACTATTCAAATGTGTCTGAATATGTATGTTTACACTAGGAATGGTCCACTTTCGCACCAAAACACACGGAATCACTCTAAGCTTTGTTCCACTGGATTGATCCCTTAAGGGTCCAAAGTGCAAAATGGCTACAAAATTCAGCATGCTATTACTCAAATACCATGATGCTTAGAAACTTATTATCTGATCCTAAAGTATTGCATTGGGCCAGTCTACAAAAACCTCTCTCGGTTTTGGCTATCTTGGAGTGGTTTTCCCATGGTGTTGGATTTTCACTTGATGGAAAAAGTGTCAAATTCAAGCTATGCAAAGTTGTAAAGTGGTGCAACTTTCGTTTTGCAATTTGTGTGACCAAACTAGCTACTCCAACACATCCCAATAGGTAGGTTTATGCTAGGGATGGTCCTCCTTCACACCCAAACACATTGTATTGATTTGACTTGTGTTCAACCAACTTGATCCATTATGATGGCATGCAAAACACTGGAAAAGAGAAACATACAAACGATGGTTGAGAAGTTCGAGTATTCCACACAAAAAGTGTATGATCATTGGTGCAGAGCACCTTGTTCCTCCATTTGATGAAGAAGATCTAGTTCAGTGGTTTTAGTGATTATCTAATGGTGAATAGGTTGGTGAATAGGTTGTTGTGGGTATTTTGAGCATGCTATGTCTTGAATAAGGTCAATTAAGACCATTAGGTATGTTTTAGGGTGACTTTTGGGACTAGTGATAAAAAATGTGAAAATTTCAATCTTGTACTAGAAGTTCTCTTTGTAGCCTTCGAAGGCAAATTTGTGAATTTGTATATGATTGTGAAAGAATGGATTTTTTCGATATAATAAGGCTATTTGTACGCCATTTTTGTGGGTTTAGAGGTCATTAGATGTACTCATTAGGTTGGAGGAGTCTAAAGTTGCAAATTTGTAAGTTGCTTAAAGCAACAAATTTGAAATGCAACGGTTACTTGTTTTGAAAGTTGGTTTTTAGTTAGTTGAGGGCATGGATCAGTTAGAGAAGGGTGTAAAACACTATGTAAAGCTTTGAAAGGCTCGAATGGAGGTTGTTGATGAACTTTTGGAGAAGATCTAATAAGAATTATTCACACTGTTCACTATTTTTTAGATTTTTGATACAAACTTGTTGATCCCATACTTGGTACGACCTCCAGATTTCCTGTACGGTCCCAAGGCTGACATGGATTGAAAGAGGGCTGACTTGGCTTTCTTTTGGTGGTGGTTTGGTGCAAAACCATAAAGGAATAGGAGAGTTATTATCGTTGAGTCAAGTGAATGTTCGAGTCTTAGTGGGCATATTTGAGAGAAGTTGTGTCAAATCACAACTTGGTTGAGCCACTCTGCATCACCAATGGTCCTTTGCAATTCGAAGAGTGATTGAGAGCATGTTGCTTTGTTAAATAGACCTATTCGTGGGTCTAGGACAATTTTGAGTCTATTTCTTATTTGTATTATAAATTATAACTTGCTTTCTCCCGAGTTCATTTCGTATACAAGAAATAATATTGCAAAAAGTTGACATATAAATCTTTCGATAGTGACGCATCAAGAACATATTGGAATCTTTTTATGAATCATTTCATGGAATGCCAATTGTAAACGTGTTTTTTTCTTTTAGATAAAGTTGTTTAGCATCAATATATTAATATTCAAGACAAATCATGAAGGACAACAATGATCAATGCTAGGGCTAACCAATTAATAATTATACACGTGAATAATTCAAGCATGTACATGTCAATAAGGGAAGCAAAAGTACTCAAAATCATGTAAGCCTCAAAAATTATACACACGAATACATAGTATACACAAATTAATAAAAAAGTATATGCACGAGTACAAGGTATACGTATGGAAACACGTAAGCCACAAAGTATACATTTGAATGCACGTAAGTCACAAAGTACCTACACGTAAGTTGTAAAGTATATACTTGAATACAAATAACTCATATCTATTGAACCATCAATTTAGAATGCAAATATGGATAAGCATCGATAAAAGATATTTGTATTAACCAAATAGCCATGTAGGCATACATCAATATATGTCGAAATATATGTACAAAATAGCCATATAGGCTTACGAGAATCCCATATAGGAATACAATGTCAAATATGTCCAATGAAAATATGTACAAAACTGCCATGTAGGCATACAACAAAGGGCTCTGGAATCAAAAGTCATTGCTCTCCATGCCCTGGAAATAAATTCTTTCCCTTTCCTTTTCGATCGGATGGCGATAGTTCTATCACTCATTTTTGCTATGCTCGAGGAGTGCTTCTACTACTCCTCCTAGGGTTTAGTTCATGGTGAAATTTTAACTATTACAATAAGAAGTAAAGACATTAATATATAGAAATTACAATATAAAAAATGATATATTTGAAAATAATCACTTACCGCCATCTCATGATCTCTCTCCACGAGGGAAATATTCTCATGCCCATGCTCAGGCGTGCCCAAGCCCTGTATAAACCATACAAATAGAAATTAAACTACGTCAATCAATAATGGTTTTATTTTTCACTAACATCTATAACAACAAATGTAAATGTAAATTTATTAATTTGCCTCATACCTCTCTTGTCAAAGCCATCGAGGATTGTATAGTAGATGACACACCAATATCCATTTCCCTCATCACATTTGTAGGTGTTTCGACTTGCATCATCTGAAAATAAAACAACAAATTATTCAACGTAATCAACGATGTGCATATAAAATACACAAATCTATTAAGTACTTGATTCATTTGTTAAACTCTTTATTCTATTACCTTAATGTAAGTTTAAGTAAATCCACCACCACTAGGAAGTGTTCCATCAAAACCTCCAATATTATTTCGTTCAACATCCAAAATCGCATATTAAATTACCATTCGTAAAACAATGCTATTAACATGCAATAAATTTAGAATTGTTTACTAGTTACATACCCCAGCGATAGGTGTACTACAGAAATAAGTTGGTGGGGGGCCAGTGTATCCAGTCTCAACACTGTGACCCTGTAAATTTTTTTTAGTTAATCTTGCATTTCAAAATCGAAATTTAATAAATTAAATTCAATGAGCATGCACTAACTTTCACTTGACTATCAATTCCATATGCCTCATTCAAAATTTTAGCTGCCCTCTCCATCTCCATAGATGCAGATGGATCCTTTGTACCTATCTCCTAAGTGGCGGTTGAGTCATATGAACAAGTAGCCCCGCAAGATTGACACACATGTGTTCGAAGGCCACCACTCGAAGAATCCCCTAGATGGTGTTGTAGAATAGGGTTAGTATGATGGATGACACTTTGGGTCAAAGTACTGATCGCCTACAATGTCTCTACATTAGCAGTTTCCTTCGCGATGGAAGGCATAAAAACATGCTCATGAGGTGGCCTAGCGAGAGCTTGCCTACGTTGCCACATAGGATCTGACTGTGCACCGGGTCTATCATGTGCTGACCCTTCACCTCTCCCCTCGAAATCCATCATATCAAAATAATTTGGGATTTTATTTAATATGAACTCAGTGTATAGTTTCCTAAGGAAATATTGCGGGACCTCGCAATTTTTGCATGGTGGGTAATCGAAGACCATGTACCACCTATCATAAAACTGGTCTGTAATATGTTGGTGGTGGCACCAATGGATAGGAAAAATCTTCGCATTGAGGGTAAGATTTTGATTTGTGTGTGGGTCGGTGAATAATGAGCACAAATCACCTTTTGTAATTTTTAAACCCTTTACATCTTTGTATGATTGTTTATTTGCATAATAATCCCTAGGCACCTACCTCCTATCTTGCCATCCAGTTATTTGTTTGCTAATTGAATCTACATTTTTTAACATATCTTTCAATGAATTTTCTAGGGTCATTCTTTCTACGGTTGAACCATTTGGATCACTCAACCTAGTGATCAAATCCTCAATTTTTTTTGTTTTTCTCAATTTCACTCATTAAATTTTGTTGAGTGCCAGGAGGGGGTTGAGTGATTGGTGGAGGAGGTTGTTGTTGTGGTCGATTTTGATCTTGAGGATTTGGTTGGTCTTCCTATTGAGGATCTTAAGGGTTTGCAGGTTTATTTGCATCTCCTAAAAATCAAACAAATATATATCAAATTCAACCTAAAACTAAGTATTCAAAACAAAAACCAAAAAATCCTTACCTCTCACACCTCCTCATCGTCATGGTGCCATCATTGAGAAGAAATAGAAACTGTTGGTGAAAAAAAAATTCAAATTGCTCCTCTTAGAATGTGAGCACGAAAGTATGGGGGTTTTGGCCACAAATACAAGAAAAAAATAGTCGAAATAACAATGACAGGTTTTCACTTTTTTTTTCTTTTAACAAGCAATAACGCGCTCGCGTTATTTCTTTTCAAAAGTTTTTTTGAAAGGTGTCCACAAAATTGCTACCCATTTCCATGCACCAGCCCTCCTAAAGTCTAGCATTGATCCAAAGCTCCTAAAAGTTTAAACACTCATATCATTCATTCCTTTCATCCTTCATCTCATCATTGGTCCTAAACCCCTCAGAGGTCAACAAGTTCCAAACAAAAGAGGAACATGGAATATAAACTTGAGTCATCCATCACGAGTAATCCAATTCAACCAAACTATCCAAGTCTCACGATGCCAATTTATTTTCAAACTTGAATTTGTACAATCCATACATGGGATCATTATCTCCTACAAACCTCAATGGTACAACAAATGTGAGTTTTCCCAATCTAAATTTTGGAACATCTTTTCCTATGGTAGAATTAAATCAAAGTCAAAAATTACAAATATATCAACCAAACAATCAAGGCATGAGCCTTCCCCCTTTACCAACCGTTAATCAATCGAATCTAAGCAATACTCCAATCATAAAGCAAAACATCATACAAAATCGTTTCATCTTGCCATCAATATCGCAACAACAGGTGGCAACCATTCAAGAAATCCCAACAATCAAGAAATCATCTACCACCCCCCAAATATATCAAAATGTGATCTCCCAAGGACCAAGCATATCAATCACACCCTCCACCACACAAAACCAAATTATCAATACAACCACTCCTTTCATCACAATGGTCAACACCATTCCAAATCCATCACCACCACCGCTAAAACACATGGAAAATTCATTCTCCATTGTTTTGTAAGTTGCTCGACAAGCTACCCGCCAAAAGGTGCTCCAAAAACAACAAGCTGCACAACTAGCTTCTCAGCAAGCGCAAGCGCAATTAGCCGCTCAACAAGCTGCACAAGCTGCACAAGCTACACAAGAGGCACAAGTAGCCCAACAAGTAGAGGCTCAAGCTCAAGCCCAACACCAGGCTCAGAAGGCGCAATCACAATACTGGGCACAATTGCAAGCAATCTATCAACAAGTGTATCAACAAGTCCTAGAAGATTTTTTAGGCACAACAAGTAGCTCAACAACAAGCCCAACAACAAGCATTGTTGGCACAAAAACAAGCGTTATTGGCTCAACAAAAAACACAAGCATTAATCCCTCAGTAAAGCTTGCAATAGATTCCCACCACAATCATTGAAAATTATGACCAAGATACTTCAACCAATGATCATGTTGAAAATGTCTCTACATCACCTAATGAGTTAGAGGACATATCTCAAGAATTTATTCCAAAGCATGATCAACATCTTTCACCAAGTTCTAGCAATGATCCTTTCGAAAACATATGACATCCTTTGACCTCATGAAATTTGAGAAACTTCCTATGCCTAATGAAGATATCCAATAACCCTTTATAAGCAATCCATTCTTTGAAATTGACCCATGTCAAGAACTTGATCCAAAGCATGTCGAAAGCAATTCTGAAATCATTCGAGATCAAGAATTTGCATCTCCAAGATACTACAATGATGTAATGGACACTCTCCTATCTATAAATGATAATAATATCCACATAGCACACACTCCTCCATCTACCCATGAGATTATTTCTTTGGATGGACACGTAGATGGTATTCATTCAGAACAAGATTCATTTACTCCTGACATTATTACAAAAAAAGAGCAGGATATTGATTCCTACAGTCAAATTGAGTTGTCAACATCAGGATTAGATGTATCCCAAATTCAGACTAAGGACTTCATGTATAAAGATATCCAACATTATCCACTCAAGGAAACAGGTTAGACATAACAGGATATTCTAGAGTCAACAGAGCAACAAATTAAAATAACGTCATTTGCAATGGTCATTTATCATAGAATGCATTTTCAACAGGACATCTCAAAACAAGCAAAATCAAAGCATGAAGGTACTAATTTCATACTGGGGGCAACTATGTCTCAAGAAAACGTCAACGTAGGGAGCACAAAGAATCCATATAATGAAATCAATGCCAATACTACAACCATCCACGTCATGAATCTCCATCCACCCATCACCCCATCCACGAATTGGGACAAACATCAAAACAAGGTTTTGAATCAAAGCACAAAGAACATTATCAAATAAAAAGAAGCTAAGAAGCATATCAGACAAATCAAATACATATGGATACCAAAAAATAAAAATAAAAGATGATCCCTATCAAACTCCATTAGTCAAAGAAACTATGGGGCAAAATAAAAAAGGGAAAAGTATCCATCAAAGATGTCCACAAAGGAAAAATTAGGCTTCTCAAGCAACATAAAAAGTATATCAAGTTGTTGGTCCTAATTCCATGCACACTTTTGGGTGATCCCACAATAATGGGTTACACTTTTTGGCCAAACTTGACATTGAAATCAACATTTTTCACCAGATTTTCACTTTCTTATACCTATAGAAGATAAACCATTAAGAATTTGAAGATAAAGCAAACTAGTGATTTGTGATATTTTGTGTGTAGATTATAATTATGTTTTTTTAAAATTAAAAAATAAATTGTGAATCCTTTTATGTAATTTTTATTAACTTATTTTTTTTGCTAAACATCATTTTCAAAAAGTGATGTTTACTTTCAGCTACATAACTTTTTTTATAGAAATGATACAATTCTAATTTTTTAAATATAGTTTTTTCACACCAATGTCTAGTGGATGGATATTTTTTCATAATTTTTTGTTTCATATATATTTTTTAATTAATTTTCTAAGTCGGAGTAATTATAATTTTGATATATTATACTTTCAGCTGCATAAATTTTTTTGTATGCATTTGAATTAACTTATTATTTTTTTGTTGGAATAAGGACATCAATATCTAGTGTGCATGTATTTTTTAGAATTTTTTCTCTCTCATTTCCTATTTTTTTGGTATGTGTGAAACAAAGACCTCGATGTTCATTGAAAAACCTACTTTCAAAAGAAATAAAAAATAAATATAATAATAAAATTAAATATATTTAAAATTATAATTTTTGGGAAGCTTATAATAAGTATTACATGTTTACAAAAGAGAAATTTTAAATGAATTAATTTGATCCCCTAAAAGGTAAATCAAATGTGGTTTTTTATCAGCATTTTGATAGGTGTAGAGGAGACTCCATTATAGGCATGGTTTAAAACTAGCGAGTTTCTATCCAAAAGGGTTTGATATAAGTGGGTTTGATCAAACCCTCTTCAATTAAAATCCTTTAAATGGAGCCTTTTTAAAGCTTAAATCATTATATTTTCTAAAAATGTGTGATTTCAGCAAAAATCAGGATGTCCCAAAAAGTGTAACCCATTATTGTGGTAGCACCCTTCTGTATCCACTCATCATTGCTCATCTTCCCAAGTTTGGAGAGTTAAAGGTTCCAAACTATCAACCAATCCATCTTTTATTCCTAAACACACTCTACCACCCATGCCTCCATGCATGATATCCAATTCTCACATTGTATTGGCAATGACCCTTCATCATAAGGATTCATAAAGTACTCTATCACGATGTGTGCACATAGACAAAGTTATCCTTGGTATCAACAAAGCATATCAGGAATCTCAAAGGTTGCATTCAAGTGCACGTATCTTGGAAAAGAAACTTCTTCAAGTAGGATATCAATGGAGCATTATGAAAAAAGCATCTACATCGGTACCACCAGGTGATTCAGCATGAGCTTGGAATCTTTCAACCAAAAATACAAAAAAATAAAAAAAATAAAAAAATCCAAAAAAATCATAAAAGGGATTGAAAACAGTAAAGAAAAAAAAAATTCCTCTAGTGAAAACTACTTCGGTGGCCCTTTGGACACATACCATGATGAAAACCTAGAAAACATGTGTCGTGTGTAGAATCAAGCATCTACATGTGCTAGTTCAAGTGAAAGAATCTCATCCCATCCATAATAAATCTAGCATTCCCTCCATCTTACCCATAATAAATCCATTCATCCATGAACCATTTATCCAATCCATGTTCATATATTTGCATCTATCTTCCAAATTATCTTGATCTTGACCAAGTTTGGTGTAGACTTCACACTTGCTTATGGTAGAAATCTTGACATGGGTCATTTTCATTGATCCTATCCTACCCAACGTTATCTGAGCCTTGAAGCATTATCTAAATAAATATCCACTATCCAAACCCCTTATCATATCGCAAGATAATCCTTGGCATCCTTTGCATGCTTACCATATCCATCCATCCACACACCTATCCAAGAATCCACCTATGATCTTCCATACATTGCTAGACATTGGGGGCAGATATTTATATCTTGCTTCGGGAATAAATCTTGATATATATCATCCAACTTATGTGGTGATCTGAACATTGGAAACATGAAATCAAATTGGTCAAAAAATTTGTGAGCACGAATCTGAATCACTAGCCCATGGCATATTTTGACGAGATGATGTTCTTTATCAAGCTTTATCTTTCATCGAACATCAATCCAAAACAATCAATATCAGTCGCATCTAATGGTACCTCAACACTACATCAGATCATTCAAAAAAAATTGCTCCAAACCAAGCTTCAAAATCCTGATCAATCAAATCCAACCAATCCATCATTATCTCGGGATATCCTTCCCAATCCTGGTGTTGCTTAACACTATCCTTGCATTGTTGTGTATCCTCAACAATTTTATCATCATCAATCTTGAAATCTTGGTGTTGCTTAACACTATCCCTGCATTGTTGTGTATTGTCAACAATGTTATCATCATCAATACATTGATCCAATCAATCAAACTTAGCTTGGTTTCCAGCAAAATCCCAAAACAGAGCACTGATATCATCACATATCCAAATCCAAATCGTCTAAATCATGCAAATATCAAAACATTCGTAAAAATCTCAAAATCCCAAAAACAACCTCAAAACATTTTTAAAAACACCAAAAACATCCAAATATCTAGAAAAACCCAAAATGGTGCATCTGTCTCATCTCGTTTTCACCCACAATAATCTCATCCATAATAAATCAAGCATCACCTTCACCCTTTGGTGAGTCAGTCAGAAGCAAGTCTAGCGGGCTCTAAAGTGAACACCTAATCATCAAAGTCTCAAGTCTAGATCAGTGAGTCAGCAAGTTGATCAACTTAGAGTATCAATAGCTTATCATCCAGTCAATCTCATCATCAAACCTTGATCACAAAATTT
The DNA here is from genome assembly GCA_007115665.2 of Sequoiadendron giganteum. Classification (NCBI taxonomy): domain Eukaryota; kingdom Viridiplantae; phylum Streptophyta; class Pinopsida; order Cupressales; family Cupressaceae; genus Sequoiadendron; species Sequoiadendron giganteum. The sequence continues at coordinate 195,597,350 of CM021100.1, read as the reverse complement.
CCTAGGGATGCAACCTTCCTGCGATGGACATCGACATTAGGTAACACTGTAGTTTAGTCTTGGCTAGAGGTATGAAGAACATCAGCTTGTTTTTTTACTTTATCTTTTCTTTGTATTTATCTTATTGCACTCATTCCGAGGACCTCTCGATGATGTCTAAACAAAAATCCTTGGAGAGAAAGGAATGGGGCAATGATCATTATCTTTTTTTATCTTTTGTGCTTGTTGGATGTTCTTGTAAAATAACTTGGTGAATACTTGCTTTGTTAGGTGCATCCTAGAAAGGTTTTTGTATGTCAGGTGTGAACAAGAATACTCCTATCTGATTGTCGAGTCAAAGTACATCACATTAGGTACAATGCCATCCTAGTCCTTTATACCTTGATGCATCGTACCTATGTGTGTTATCAAACATAAAGTAATTGGCCCTTTTAAAAATCCCAACTCTTGGTAAGAAAATCATCATCATCATCATCATTAATAATGTAGGATTAGTGGATCCTCCTTACATCATCTTATTATTCTTATTCTTCTATCTTTACTAACATTTCTATCTAAAGTTGGTGTGTTGTATCAAAATATACACGAGGCTACCCATGGCCAATGACTGTTTATACATCATCAAATTTGTCTTTGTCAAATATCTGATCTTTTTGAAGAATTATCTTTCATCCTCTGATCAATAGAACCACTCCTCTCGCATTTTATCACGATCTCAATTGGAAAATTGAACGTTTCTGCTCGATCACTCGAGGGGGCAATATACTAGCATATTCTTTCTCACTGGGGCAGCAATGGGGCATCTGAAAAATTAAAAAAAAATTGAAATTTGATCACATTAGTTTATTCTTTGAAACAATGCAACAAGTTCATTGCTTCAAAGAGGGGCACAATGTAGACATGGAAAATATACAAGTTGATCTGACACACTTGATCCTGATTACTAATGTTGTTTCATCCTTAATCACCTTCTCAGCTTGTCATCACCTTTCATCTCTTAATTGAATAAATCATTATTTATCTGATTAAGTCATTCTCTCCTGCTAATTAAATTAATCAATTTGATTAATTTATCATATCATCCCTATTTTAATTAAATAATTCACTTTATTTAATTAAATCAACAAAGTCTTCTTATTAAATTGGATAAATTAAACCTTATCTAATTTAATCTAACATTATCCCCTTTAGTTAAATAAATCAAAACATTTATTTAATTAAACCTTTCCTCTCAATTTTTGATTTAAATCAACTCATAAATTTAAGTCAAAATTATCACATCTCCTAATCTCTCATTAAATTAATTAACCTATAATTAATTTAATCCTAAACTATGTCACATCCTCTAGAGAATGCAACTTGCACAATAAATCAATTACTTTGATTTATTAAATTGCCTATTTTCTCTCAACATGGCATAATGGAGAATATTCCCTCAAATTTGAATTCAAATTCAAGTGGATTTTTCCTTCCAACAAAGCATTCACTCCTCTTACATGTCCTTAGCCTTGAGCCAAGTGACATTTGTTGGAGTGAAAAAGACACTAAGAGGGGGGATGAATCAGTGTCATTAACTGTTTTGACAAATTTTACTCAAACTAAATAAAACAGATTTATGTTCTCATTTATCAATGATAAACTCATTCATGTATTTGAATGCAATCATATATAACTGAAATGAGAAGTATAATAGTGAAATATAACATATTAAAGCATTCACACAAGGAACAGATGAACCATAGATAAGAAAAATGACACAAGATATGTCAAGTGGAAAACCTTCATGGGGTAGAAAAACCACTCCCGAACTGTTACCTTTCTAGGCTTTTATTTTAATAACCGCTTTTAACAATTCCTTATAGGATGATTTTTGAGCACCAAATCAAGGAGCACCAACCCATTAGTTTGAAACACCAATTTCAAGGAGTACCAACCCCTTTTCTTTTTTCAGTAAGACATACAATGATACAAAGGATCTCTTTGTTTCTCTCTTTTCTCTCAAGAGCCTCTTGACAGAGAATGCCTAAAATCCTCAAGGTTCAAGAATGAACCTCCAGAATTCTAGTCATTATCAAGTCTTAAGACAACTTGATATTGAACATATATTCTAGATTTTCAATCTCAAAACTCAACATTTCTTCAATACAATGGCTGTGATGTACTCATAGTGGTTTTCACTATATTTCATAGTCAATTCTCATGGTTCCAAAAGAAATAGTTAACACTATCTATTTGTTTTCCATGAATCTTGAAAAACCCTTGTCTCTCTATCTTTTTCTTCTTACATATTTCTACATTACATCTCAAGAAATTACAACACTGTAACTTGTCTCATATTTTAAAATCAACAAAGGTAAATTTTTAATGTTCCAATATTTTGTTGAATCATGTTGCCAGGTATTGCAATGATTCACAGAAATGTTTAGCATGGAAGTTTTCTTCTGATAGAATGGTCAAGGAATATGCAATATTTAGAAAGAAGACTGAACCCTGTCCACACATAGAGCCTGCACAGGCAATGCTAACTGAAATATCATTAAATCAACAATATTACATTAAAACAATACTCTCGAATACTGCTACAACAACAATGTAACTAAAACCCCAATTTTGTGCACTCAAAAACAACTATCATTGAATCCAAGTGAAACACTGAAATGATTTGCAGAAAGCATGATTACCCACTAAAGAAAAACACAAACCCTTAAAGCAGGAGCATAAATGATATGATAAAATATCTAGGTATGCATTTCATATTATAGTAACCGACATGCATTATTTCTGACCATGAAAGTTGTAAATAAACCCATTTTATCATTTTCTAGAAAAAAGCAAACACTTTTCTTCTATTATTTGAGCCAATAGAAGTAACGATTCTTCAAAATACAATTGATAAGGTGAATACCTGAGGAGAACGATAGATATACTGTCATGGAGATATTTACCAGACTGGTAGAGAGCACAACAACAAAGACTTCTTCCAGATTCGAGCCTTCATGCAGTGAAAAGTGGTTGACACAACCATCAACCAAGGCAAGGATCTTGCAGACCCCCATTCATTGTCAAAGAGTTGCAGAAACCCAACAAACACTGTGAAACAACTGTGAGAAGATATCTATGGTGGCGACCAAGATAGGGTTTGAAACCCTCGAACATGTGAAATATAATATGACTTCCCTAAAATTTCCAATGCAAAGCAGCTGATGAATTTCCAAGTATTGATAAAGTTTGAAGTCCGAAAGGACTGAAGTCATAAGAAGAAAGCCATAATGCATTCTAAAATCCACGGACAAACCAATGCAATGCATGGCGATAAACTCATTACCACCGAATGCATACAAACCGTTGATCATCATTATCAAAGTTCAATGATTAATCAAGTAGGAATACCGACACAATTATGTCATTTGAAATTTTCCAAGACCACTTAACACAAATGTCGATTACCTTAGCCAACATTGTTTTCAAGAAATAAAAAATCCATGTCACTTTCATAGTGGATTTTAAATAGTCAAAACCTCATACCTGTTGTCGGCCTTGAGGCCTAATGAAATATTTAAACATAAGACCTGATTCCATGGAAATATAATGATCAATTTATTGACCTTTATTCAAATTTGATTTCCATGACATAATGCCCGATATAACCAATGCCTTATGAAATGAAATAAAGGCTAATTCTATACCAATTTCAATATACCATATGCCCATGCCATTATCAATTGTTTAAGGAAACCTGATAGGGTTTTCTTAAAACTAAAAACCAACTGCGTTTGATAATTCCAAGAACTAGGATAACTTAAGGCATTACCTGAATGAGGTTGAATAGAGAGAGAGATACAATTATGATGTAGTTCAAAAACATTATCAAAGCCATGATGTTAGAAATTTGAACAAGCCAATAACATATAAACCTATAGATCACCGTAGCACAAAATGTCAAACCAAAATTATACCACCTGAACTAGAAACATTATCCTATAGGTAAGATTCCTTATGATCTGCACATGGAGTCAAGAGATCAGTGCCAAAAAAACCATCATCATAATGCCGAAGTAAGAATGCCAAGATAGAATAGAAATAGTGCAACTGAATAATCAACCACAAAGATGCCAATTTGAAACACAATATTGTCATCAAGGACAAATAGAAAAAGAGAAGCTCAACAAAATTAACTCCATTCCTCTCTCCCTCCAACTTGCCAACTTTCACTAACTCCACCTAATATCATTTATTAGCACTTCCATCAAAATATGCACAACCTTTAACCTTTCACATCTTGACAAGTGGCACTTGGCCATTGGATGTTGAATGATCCCACATTGCTCAAATCTTGCTCATTCTTCCAATTTGAAATCTATAAATGCGAGACTCTTCCTCTCATTCAACATCCACAATTTGAATGAAAATTTATTATCTTCACATTAGAGAAATTTCATATCATTTCTTGAGCATTTTCCATCACCATAGCTAGGTTTTTACAAGTTTTCTCAAGGATTTCATCATTGTTCTTCACCACCAAAGTGGATCAAATCATCAAATCTTACAAAGGATTTGGGAAAGGGCCAATTTCTACACATAATTGACACCAATTCCCTCATGGGATTGATAGCTTGTTCATTAAAATAGGATTCATTTGCTTTGATTTGTGTTGTTCTTCATTTTTTTCCTATGTTAATGTTTCAATCTAATTTCATGGGGAATCCTTTTTCTTTCTTGCATTTCAATCCAATAATGTGCTTGTTTGTCATGTTTGTGTAGGTATAGGATTGGGGTTCACACCTCCACTCTTGAGGGTTAACGATATTTGTGCAATAATAAAATTAATGTTAGAATGTGAGTCAAAACCAAAACACATTAGGTAGAAGTGGAAATATTCCATGGTTGGTTTAAAAGGGTTGGTAAGATCTTTTCATAACATACCTTAATGTTTAAACAAAAAAAAATGTTGAGATTTTTCTAGAAAAGAATTTGGACATGACACTTCTATATTAAGTTGCATAAATGCATGCATTGTGGAACAATATAAGGTTATTCAATCACATTTTGTTCCACCAAATTTGTGCTTCTATTGGAGTGCTTGGTGATGTCCCAATAACTAATATATGCAAATATGCCCAATACAAATCAACTACACTCAAGGTGAAAAATATTATAGGGTTAGCATTAGGGTTAGACTGAGGGTTAGGGTTAGTGTTAGAGCTAGGATTTAGATAAGGGTTATGGTTGAGGTTAAGGTTTGAGTTAGCATTATATTTACTGTTAGGGTTAGGCTTTGGGTAGGGGTTATGGAAAAAGGTTGGGATTTAATATATGGTTACTATTACAGTTAATTTCTAGTTAGAGTTAAATTGGTTAAATTGAATATACTTCTTCATATTAGAGGTTACAAACCAATGTGTGTTATTGGGCACCCTTTGAATTGCAGGTTACAAAACACACTAGGTTTGCAACCTGCAATTTCTCATACCCGAACTCATTGTTACGAAATGGTGATGTTATTTCAAATGCATATGTAGATAAGTGGAGTTATGAATATGTTATAAGAAATTTGAGGTGTCAAAACATACTTTAGTTTTTAACCTACATGTTATTGCATAGGAGTTTAATCTTCACATTGCAAAAATTGCCTACTATAAAAAATTCAATGCTTCAAACTAAAGCATGTTTTATAACCTACACTTTGTTACAGTGAAACATGTTTGTTAAAATACTATTATTATTTGAAATGCATATATAGATAAGGGACATATAGTATAGTTATGTATATCTTATATTTTTTTCAAGTAACCTATAAATATTTAATCAAAAATATGATATTATTTTAAAAACTAAAGGCCATTATGCAATAAAGGTGTGAAAATTGTAAATACTATATATATACAAAATACAATAGAATAATCACCTTCTAAATTATAGAAAGGAAAAAATTTAATATGATGAAAATGATATAAATTCCTTTAAATTATAATGCAATATAGTGATGGCATCTTCAAATTTACAAAATTTGATCTCCACACTTAGAAATGCCCCTGAAAGATCTGCCTTGGTGAGCTACTTTGGAGGGTCATAATTTTGAGCTAGTTGACTTTCATGCCAAACCCCTTGGTTATTATATTCATTTGACATATATTAAAATGTGTGTTGAATTTTAGACTCCTGTGATGAATTTTGATAGGGTTTTGAACAGAAAAGATGGAGGGTTTTGGGACTATTTAGTTGATTGTAAATTCTCAAGCCTACAAGGTAACCTCCTGTTTAGGTGGATATTTCATAGTTGGATGATCGTCAAAGAAAATGGATTGGTGCTCTACATTTCCCTCATAGTCATATGCTCTTTGGTCCAATTTTAGAGTCTCAAGATCAAATTTGATATTTTTACCAAGTCAAAAGAAAATGTAGTTTGTTCTATTTTTACATCTGCATTTTTAGAATGTTTCGTTGAAGTCAAATTTGACCCTTAATATCTTGTGATGAATATGGATTGAAGGAAATCCCTCTTGCACCAATTCAAAAGAAAACAATAGCTATTTCAATTATGAACTATGGATAAATTCCCAGTTGTTCCCAATGTAAGTTTGTGTCCTGAATTGAGCATGATGACACATGGTACATTGGTGGCATCGACATGCTATAAGTTGTCCACTAGGGTTTGATTTTTGTGCCTTGTGGCTAAAAGGATGGGGCTAAGTGTACATATCAGATAGATTTGGGATAGCATGATTGTTCAGAGCTTTTGCTCAATGTTAATAGGGCCAAGGACTATTTTGGAAACAAATTTGAGAGCATGTATGTCAAGTGTATAGAAGCTTGAAAATCCAAGTCTGAAGTCCTCTCCTAGGCTCCGTTGTTTGGAAATTCACTTCTTTCTAATGCCTCTCATCAACAAAAAAAAATATCTTTGTCCTAAATGACACTTTTTCACGTCTTCCTCAAGAATCGAGAACTTTACCACATTCTATGATTTGTGCTCTATTCCCCATCTAGACACTTTTCATGTCTTCCCTAGGCATCAAGGACATTCCCACATTCAATGGTCTATGTCCTACTCCCACCTGCTTAGATTGAAAGGAATTCATAAGATCATTGTACGCTAACCAAATATGTTAAAATCATATTATGAAAGAAATGATATCTTACAACGTTAATTATATAGATTTTATACAAAGATAGATAAACTAGTAATCTAAAAATGATAATTGCACAATTCTTTAGAAGCTAGAGTGAGAGAGGGAGGTCGTAGGTGGGAATAGGAGTATGTAGGACTTGCGAGAGGTGGAGCTCGTCTAGATCAAGGTGGCCATGGACGAGAGTGGTATAGATAGTGAAAAAGAAATCATCAACGATGGTAGGGTAACATGCGATGGTAGTTAAAGTTAGAAGGGGTGTGTAGCAAAGGAGAAAACCCTAACAAGAAAAATCCAACCATATGCGCAAATTTCATTCCCCAAAACAGTAAACCTCTAGATAAGTGTGTTTCTTTGATTTTAGAGAACTTTGTCACTTGGAAAAATAGGATAGCTAGGCTAAAAGATAATGATTTTTTTTTAAATGGGTGAGAGAGTACTCTGTAAAGGGAAAAATTCTACATTGGTCTCAAAAGCAATGGGAAAATGAAATAGATTTTTAAGAACTTCCAAAAGGTTTTTGAATGGTGGAATGCCAAAAGTAGGAGCATAAAAAGGAAATTTCATAGAATGACCCATATATGGAGAGTTCTAGCTTTCTATAAAGGATTGAGAGCCAAATTTCAACCTCTTGAAACAAGAAGTTGAAAAAATCTCATAATGATTAAGGTTGTATAACCCTCCATAGGAAAACTAGGAGCTAGAAACCCTTGAAGAAATAGGAAATAGACTAGGAAATTTTTGAAGGGTGGATGAAAAAATAATAGAAGGCGATTTCAAAATCTATACAAGGATTTGTGTAGAAGTGGCATATGATGAATGAATCCCCCAAAAACTTGAGATCATATCAAAATCAGGGATATGAAGACAAAAGGAGGAAAATGACATCCAAACTTGGTGGTTTTGATCATGTCTTGCCCATGGAAACTTGATGAAAGAATTCCTTAAGAAAAAAAAAAAAAGGATGGAGGGTATCAATATAGGAATTGAGGCCAAAGAAGGGCTGGCAGACCCTAAAGAGCCATCAATAACAAAAAATAGAATGGGGGTTTAATAAATATTGCATCGCTAGAAGAAGTGATGGTAAAACAATAATAGGTGGAGCAAGAGATCTGCCTTGGGGATTTGAAGTAGAGTGAGGACTCATAATATAAAGGGAATAAAAAGAAAAAAAATAATGAAGAAGTTGAGAAGAATAAAACCCCGACACCCGAAGAATTAGGGAGCTAAGAAACTAAGTTAGTAAGATTGAATAAAGAAAAAGGAATTTCGTAGGAGGAACCTTTATTGAAAGAAGAAGAAGGATAAACTAATAGTGACAAGGATGAAATAAAATATCTCAAAGAAAGACTCTTGGAACAAATAGACTCAAAATTGAAAAAACCAAAAATGAGGGAAAAAGGAGGAAGAAGAAGACATCGATTAAAGTAAATATGGAAATCATAAGAAACACAAAAGGCCAATGCAAACTCAGATCGAGCAAGGGAGGCCCCCTTCTCGAGGAGCCATGATTCTCATATTGTGGAATGTTAGGGGCCTAAATTCCCTCGCTACTCAAGCACCAAATTGATTTCAACAAATTTGACATAATATTACTTCAAGAAAAAAAACTATTAGATGAGGAGGCAAGGAAGCTAGCAGTCAAATGGAGAAAGTGATAGGGTGTCTTCTCCCCTACAATTGGAGCCTTCAGTGGTTAGGGAATACTATGAGATCCTTTTAAGGTCTCTACAAACCCAATCCAGGGAATAAAAGAGTGACAACTATGCAAGATATACTTCCTTCCATAGAATGTAGATTTTTACTCAATCAACATCTACGGACCTATGGGAGCAGTATAAAGAAAAGAGGTATGGTCCTCACTCTCAGTAATATTCCAAAAATTGTACAATCATATTTTCATAATAGGTGGAGATTTCAATGCAATACTTAGCCATGAGGAGAAAAGAGGTGGTGTCCCCATAATTGATAATGATCTAAATGACTTCCAAGATTTTTTACGAGACAAAAAAATGACACATTAACTTGTTCAAACAAATGAAGAGATACCCACTTCATACCTGAAAGGTTAGACAAATTCATGATAGGTGGAGATTTTTAGGGTTAGAAGGAAGATACCTAACAAGTTAAATGCAGATTTATCAATAAACTGAGAAATAAACACACACAAAAATTATAGCAGAAACAAGACAACACATAGAATTTAACGTGGTTCACCCAATCTGAGCTACATCCACAAAGCCGCAACCATCCAATGATTTTATTATCCAGTGCAAAACATATTACAATATCGCAAATAATGCCATGCTAAAACTCCCCATACCAACCGCTTATAACAAGCTTTTAGAAGCTTCCAAAAATTAGGGTTTACAAAGTCAGATTTTTCTTTTTCGGTGATGAAGTGAAAAAAGGGTGAATTTTTTTTTTCTCGGGGACTACCGCCCTTGAACCCTCGCTCGGGCCCTAGACCCCAACAAGAATACATGAAGAGTGTACAATATGGCATGATTAGTTGCCACATACCAATAGAGACTGGAATAGAACCAATCTAACTGGGAAAGATTCAACTTTGGCAATGAGTGAATTAGACCATTCACTAATCCAACTCACTTTCACCTTAGAGAAAAAAACCCATGCCCAACCCCTTCAATTTTGAGAAAATATGGCTTAGGAAAAAATATTTGGAGGAAAAATTATTAGAATGGTCGAAGAAGGCCCCCCATGTTATAGACAAAATCTTTCAAAGTGTTTAAAAAATTATCTTTCATAGAAGAAAAGCTGAAGGAGTGGAACAAAACACATTTTAAGAATATTTTTCAGGAGAAAGACAAAATTGAAGTAGAATTGACTACACTCAACGAGTAAGTGATAAAAAATGGGATGTACCAAGAGACATACGTAAAGGAGAAAGAGATAAAAATGAAGTATGTTGAAGTGCTTCAAAGAGAATAAATCTACTAGTTCCAAAAATCAAGATAAAATAGGCTAAGGGAAGGGGATAAGAACATGAAATACTTACACACAATAAAAAAAGTAAAACATACATCAAATAGAATAGAAAACATCTAAAAGGAGAATGCCACTAGATGCGAAGGTTGGGAAGAAATAGGAGAAAAAATAACGACATATTATAAATATCTCCTAAATAGATACATGGTTGTGGTCGCAAAATTTTAGGAGGATCTAAAGCTAAGCCTAAATGTAGTAATGATCGGGCATGACAACATTTTAGGAAGCCCAATGATAGAGGGGGAAGTAAAAAGTGACTTTCTAACTTGATGGGGATAAATCCTCAAGTCCAAATGACTTCCCAACATATTTTTTCTAGAACTTCTAGCATATTGTAGGTAAATGAATTCATTTAGCAATAGAGAATGCATGTAGAAATTCAATAATCATAAAATATTGGAATAATACCTTCCTAGCCCACATTCCAAAGAAATAACAAGTGAGTAGTATGGATGATTTTAGACTGATCTCGTTTCACAATGTTATACAAAAATAAAAGCAAAAACCAGCAAATAGATTGAAGATTTTGTTGCCTATGTTTATATCAGAGGAGCGAAGTGGCTTCACCCCAGGAAGGTCAATATCAAAAGTCATAATAATAGCACATGGAGATATACACCCCATCAAAAAGAGTAAATTAGAAAGAATGATGGTAAAGACATATATTCAAAAGGCATATGACTAGGTCAACAAATAATTCCTTGTCAAAATTATCAAGAAGTTGGGTTTCAAGGAAGAATGGTGTAGATGGATCCATGCTTCTATGTCTTGGTTAATGGCAACCCACACAACTTCTTCACCTCATCTAATGGTCTCAGACAAGGTGACCCAATTTCATGCTTCCTTTTCATAATAATGGTAGAGGCATTAGGTCGACTAATACAAACGACAAGGAAAAGCAAAGATTGGAAGGGTTCAAGGGTTGCCCCGAGTTTTGAAGCTATAACCCATCAACAGTTTGTTGATGACACACTACTATTTGGGTTTGAAATTGTGAAAGGAGGTGAGATCAATGAAGAAAAAACTAGATAAATATTGCATGGCCTTGAGCCAAAAGGTAAATTGGAATAAGTAAATGAAGTCTTCTTTTTTATGTTGAAATTAGGAAGAAGAAAGAGGTATCAATAATTCTGGATCTAAAACCCACAAACTCCCTGAAAATACCTTAGGGTGCCACTCTTCACTTGGGTTTGCAAGAAAAAAATTTGGAAATCATGGAATCAAGGATGCCTAAGTAGATTCAAATCATGGAAGGGGAAGTGATTGTCCTCCATTGAAAGGATAATGATGTTAAAATCTATAATCACTTCACTTTCAATTTACATGATGTCCAACTTAAAGATGTGAGTGACAACAAGCCAAAGATAGTAGGTGGTGTTGGCATAAGAAGGAAAATGCTCAATAAGGCCTTGGGGTAAAAACTTGTATGAATTTTGTTGTCTAATGCTCAAGCTAAATGTGTAAGGGTTCTCCAAAACAAGTACTTGGACTCGTAGGAGTTAGAGAGGACTGTAATAACTTTGAACCCCCCTCATGGACCGTCCGCAATTTGGGATTTCATATCGGATTGTAGGGATGTCATAAGGAATCATCGCAAATGGGATACAAAAGATGGCAAGATAGAAAAATTATAGGAAGACTCATGGGATGGAGCTCTTGTACTACCACACATCCAAAAAAAGGAGGAAATTTAAAGGATCCTTAAAACCAATTGGGGCACAAAGGTGTGGGACTATTCAGAACTATGCATAAAAGATGGGAGGACAAAATGAAAATGGAAAATTCTTAAAGGAATAAACTATGATCAATTTCAGAAAAGATGATTAAAAGAGGAATTAAAAAGAAGGAACATCTTCATTAGAAAATCACATGATATAATGAAATGAAATAGCACAAAATTTGGGCAATACAAATAGGATACACTATAAAGAAAAACATAGAACAAAAGGATGGATGGCCCCATCTCTTGCTTTGGCACAAAAATTGCATCCCAAAGGCTAAATCTTTCATGTGGACAGCCATCCAAAAAAAACCCTGACAATGAATTGGTTGAGAAATTAAGCTAGGCATTGCAGGACCAGACAAATGCATCCTTTGCATGAAAAATGAAGAAGCAACTAACCATATATTATTAAATGATCCATTTTCTAGGGACTGCTAGACTCACATCATTAAAAAAATTGGGTGGCAAAGGCCGCTCCAGGATGACGTAACTACCTTATTCAATGCATGAACGTTCCTAAATATTTTTTCTCCTATGCCCACCTATGGGTAACCACCCCCTTCATTATAACTTAGGAGATTTGGGAAGAAAAAAACAATCACATCTTTCGAGACAAGGCAATGGGAAGTGTAGAATTGCTAAGAAAATTAGAATTGTCTGTTAGTGATTGATTATACAGATGCACTGGAACTACATTACTTTCCCTGGCTTTTACACCTTCACTTTTATTCATATTCATGACACCCACTCGGAAAAAAGTTGATTACTTTGTTAAAGTGATATTGTCTGTCTTCTTCACTGTTTTGTCTTTCACTGTTCTTTTCAGTTCAGTTAAGTATTTTCTGATTTCTCTGTAGATAAATCTTTCATGGATGATGGAAGAAAATCAGCCCAACAATGGTCATTGGAAGTGTAAATTTTGTCTTTGTTTGATGCAGATATTAGAGATTAGAAATCCTTCACTTTCAAATGAAACACTCACTTTATTAGGTGTGACTGCGTATTCATATTACTAAAAAATGACTGGGTTTCAGATTTCATTTGATATTGAGTTGATTCTTTCATCATTCTTTGCTTATGGATTGACAGCAAGAAGTAAACATGTCAATTGGAAAAGAAAATGGTGGTTTGGTGGAGATAATATTAAGCAAACTTGTCATCTTTCAATGTAAGAATTATTGAAAATATGTTAATAAAATGTGAGTATTTCCATCTGATAAGAATCTGGATAGGATTTTGGGAAATATCCATAAACTAGCAATTGCATTTTGGTGTGCAATGGGTACGCCGAAAAGGTGTGGAAGGTCAATTAGGTAAAATTTTGGGTTATGTTTTTGCATACATTTATGTAGTACATGAGGTGAATTGGTAGGTCATTTAGCAAATGATTTTGTTTATGAAAAAATGGTCTTAGTGAATTAGTGGTAGCTTTAAATCAACTATGCATCCATTTACAAGAATTCAAACCTGAGTGAAATAAAACCTCTAAGATAATTAGGCTCCATTACTGACAAGTTCATGTTATGCTTGCAAGATAATCAGACTTTTAGAACGGTTTTAAAGGTCTAGATTCATTTTAGGTACAAGAACCCAACATATGCACCTTCTCAATGTGCTCAATATTTTCTTTGTATTCAAAGATGATAATATGCAATTGAATGCCTTTAGATATACAAGTACACAATATTCAATCAAATAAATATAAGTGTGTTTAATCACACTAGACATGAAACGTGAAGTTTTTGAAACATTGAAATGATAAAAATCAAAGTAGATAGAAAATATATATTCATAATATTTTCTATTTGATTGTGTTTATCAAGATAATGGTTCATGGAAAATTAGCTTTCAATATTTAAATGTGGTAAACCATTATCTTGAAAGACAACCAAATAAAAATTATTATGAATATACAAATATCACCCTTCAATAGTTAATATGATATCCATAAAATTATTTACAAATTTAACTTTAATTAAAATAAAGATTGTTTGTATAACTACAAAATATCTCTCCCACACCTGATTAGCTATATTGCAATCAGAAATTCAAAAGAAAAAGTACATTAATATTAACAAGGAAATATTAAGCCATTTTGATTTTTTTTGTCAAACAAGCGATTACATAGATTGATAGGCTCATAGAAAACAATTAGATCTGTCATTTACTGTCAACCCATTTTAAATTTTGAGGAATCTAGGTTCATCTTTATTTCTATTTTGTACATACTCATGCTTTCATATTATTTATGAAAGAGCATAATTAAATTTTTTGTTATGCATTTGCTATTTTTCTAGTCTTCAAAATGACCTCAATAAATCCTACAAGATGATTATCAATAAATGATCATCATCTGCTGCGAATAGTGTCAAGGAGACTGCAAGCTAATGAAAGATGGGTTCTTGTGAACCACTATTAATGAAATACATGTCACATAAATTACCTCAAACTAAACACACACTTCATTCTCAAAAATGATATGGGTATGTGCAGGATCATGATGGGCCAAAAAGTGGCGATATGTAAGTGATATGATGGCCCATATGGTTGACGAATTTTTTTTTACCCAAAATTAATGACACGAAAAGGGTTTTTAAAGAAGATTCTTAGCTTTTTGCCAATATAAATTATGTTTTACTTTGAATTTAATAAATTATTATTATTCATTTTCTATTTGAATTACAACTAAAGTTCTGATTGATAGGCCTGATTGAAAAACATCTATAGCTTTCAAAGGGTATCACATTTTTTGAATCTGAAACATGTTTCACATTCTATGACTCACATACTATAGGATTAAAAAAAATAGAATTGAATTTCATGAAGTTTTGCCCAAGTTAAGGTGGTCAGACGTACAAGTTTTTATATTTTTTTAAAGTTGTAATAAAAAAATCATAATTATTATTTACTTGGAAAACAATTACAAAAAAATATGCATCACATTGGGAAATGAGTCTTCTACTTATATCTATAATCTTATAAAAAAAAATTATCATTTTATTGTGGTTAGGGTGGTCAGACAAACACCTACTTCTTATTTTTTCCCTGAAATTTAAGTACTATTGCATTGAAATTTCAAATTTTCACCAAATAGATTGTTTTAAAATAAAAAAAAACCTAGTAGTTTAGAAACTACATTCAATTTGCAACAGATTCTATTCTTACATATTTTTGAAATAATATAGTTAACTTATTCAAATTTTTACATCAAGTTGCCTAACTCTGATTTTTTTGAATTTTATTGCCACTTAAGGGCCTGTTTTTTCCATGATGATTCTGCACATGCCCATATCTAATAATAATTGAATTCAAACATATGATCAAGCTGATAGAATAGCTAGCAACTTAGCACTGATGACCGGGTTCTAAGATAGATCTTTTCGAACACCTTTCTTTTTCAGTGATGATGGCACGTGGGATTCACTTGCTTTGCAAGATTCAATGGCTTTACAAAGAGGTATTATAAAATCCATGAAGCCTTGTCCTTCTTTGAGAGGTAGAAAAAGGCCTTTCTAGTCCAACACAAACTTGATGACAGCCTATTTCACAACTCATTCAGGAAAGCAAAAAATTCTTGTACAATAGTTGATGCCCTAACTTCATTAAAAGAAGGGTTTCCATGGGCAGCACCGATTGTCTCCAGCAAAGAGGCTAGAGAGCTACAACAGACTGGGTATAAATAGTTATTGGGAGCTTTATTGGCTAGAAACTTGCAAAAGTCCAAAAGAATAGGAGGACAATAGCAATGAATATGATTTGGCAAAAAATCATCATTGGATGACATAAACAACTTAATACATTCTTCTATACACTTAGAATTGCTATCTAGGGGGGAAAGCAGTAGCATCACCAAAGCCTAGGTAGCTCCTACAAGATGAAAGACCTGCATATGATCTGAAGGAGGTACTGGCTTTGCAGCCATGTTCAAGAAATATTTTACTCAGTCTTGGACAATATCTTGTAGCACATTTGGTCTATCACTTTTGCCACATAGCAAACACATAATGCTCACTAAATCATTAACAAGCCTCCAAAAAAGTGGAAGTGCTATGCTTCTCATGTGACCAACTAAATGAAGCATTGCATCATCGGTAACATTATAGTCTGCCAAAGTCTGATCCTGCTGCAATTGCTTTCCACGGTAGATGAGATGTTGTTCATATGTGGGTAACCCAGTTCTCGACAAGATTATCCTGTGAATAGAATCAACTGTATCACTCAAGCTAGCATGGAGAACTATAGTGCGTCCATCTACAATGGTCCTAATGAAGAACTGTAATTTTGATTTTTAGGAACTAACATCACTATCAATCTATTTTACTAAAGAAACATTGTTTGAGGACTCATTTAAATCAAAACAATTTTGGGAACTTGAACAACTTGAAGTTCCGGCATAGAGACCATCTGTATGGCCAACATTAGAAACTTCTAGGGTCTCAGTTAAACATTTGGTCAATGAGTTTTCCATATCTTCATCATTCTCTTTCTCCTTCACAGGCATATCAATGCATTTTCCATCATATTCAAATTCCCTTGTGTCTACACATTTCTCTTTATGCTCTTCATTATTAGCCAGTTGTGATACATTCTCCAAGATATCTGATACTATTTGTAGTGAATCCTCTACCTTGTTAATTGATGTGGAGCTAGCAGATGTTGGATAATCAAAAGTATAATCAATGGGTTGATTTCGCCGAGTAGAGCATTCCATGGGAGTTTCTCCCTCTTCCTCATCAGTTGAAAACTCCATAGTGTCATCTTTGGTTGTGGATGATGAAATTTTATGCACATCGTTAGATGTTGTTCGTAGAAATTCGACTTCAAAAACCTCTCTTTGAGGCACTATGTCAAATAGTTTACGCGCCTTTTCTATGCTTCCACATTTTTCATACATGTCTCCCAGAGCATTTCCAACTATAATATCTGAAAAAAAATCCTCCTTCCATGAAGCTTTGATGGCTGTCCATACCCTATTCCAAAGCTCCCATTTTGGCATGGGTAGGGAGGATACAGGCGAAGGTTGTGGAATTTGGCTATACACCTGCCAATCAAATTTTCTTGAAAGTTTCTAGAGCCTTTTCAAAAAATCCATTTTGTACATATCCTGCAATCATTACCTCTCTCTCCCTCGACGATGCTATGCAAAAGTAAATGAGAAAGTGACAGAAACATAAAAAATCGAATGGTACACATGGTTTTCATGTCTTGCATCCTATCTCCTAATGTCTGCACCATTGATCTAAAAATCACTCGGGCTTTGGTCAATGATTGTACAAAAAAAAATCTAAGTGCCAGCAGGAAGTGACAAGTCTGACTGGTAGTTGTGCAGCTCTGAAGCTTCCACAAAGTCGTGTTTAATACAACCATTTCTGCAAGATAAAGCAGTAAAAGCATCGAACAGAGGAAACCATTTTAATCATCTCCAAGGCAATATGAATCGTTGATAGCCAATCTTAGCTTGCTCTTCAGATTGAATACGCCTTCGATGTAAATTTGACGTAAAAAGTATATAAAGCCATGCAACTGTTAAGTTCTAGATATTTCGAGTGTACAATTACATCATCCAACAGGTATGAAATGTAGCCAACCAAGGAATAAAGAAATTCAAAGAGAGAAATAGACAACAGAACTACCGAGAAAAAAATTATATTTAGAGTAAATATGGAGGAAGAGGATCTTTTCAAAGTCATATATGTCAGATATAATATATATATATATATATATATATATATATATATATATATATATATATGTAGTGTTTGGTTTGATAAATTATAAATATTTATTATTGGTGGTATTAGTTTTACAAATTTTCATGTTGTCATTTAGATTATATAATATTAATATATATATATATATATATATATATATATATACTAGTATATCTGTTTTAGAGTAATTTATATAAATAAAGTCAAGTAATATTTATTTCTTTATCATTTAATAATAATAACATAATATATTTAATTGTATTATAATAATACAATAATATAATTTAATATCATATAATAATAAAATATTTATACATAATTTATTCATAATGATATTTACTATATACAATATTATTTTTAGTATTATTATTATATTATATTATATTTTTGTCATATTAGATTATTATATTATTTCTATATTATTATTATATTGGATTATATTATTATCATATTATTATTAGATTTTTTATATTATTGTTAATATACTAGCATATCTATCCTATCACATAGTATATGTAGAAAACGTCGAGAGATATCAATTGTATGAATCCAAAATGACGATAATTTTAATATTGTGTGTGTAATAATTTTTCATTAGTTGCATCATAATTTAATATCGTGTCATCATCATTATACACATAAGCTCGATTATCAAACTTTCCAAATCACAAACAAAAGGAAATAGACCAAACTGTGCAGGCTAATAGCTTAATCTATCTCATCAACTTCCCACCTTATCTCTAACTCTTTCCCCCTCTATATATTCCTCTCTACCTCTCTCCATATCACTTCATATATCTTTATCTTTCTATCTCTCCATCTCCCCATCTCTCATCATCTCCCTCTTTCTATCTCTATTTCTCCCTCTCCCTCTTTTTCTTTCATTCCATCGCTACCTCTTTATATGTTTATCTATCTTTCTCACACTACTATATTTCTCAAAGTTATATCTATATCTATCCCTATCTTTCCCTCTCTCCTTATCACTCTCTCTTTCTATTTCTCTATACTTCTCTCTCCTCTCTCTATTTCTCTCCCCCCTCTCCCTTCCTCTCTATCTATTTCTAAGTATATAGCCCTCTCCATATCTCTCTCACTCATATACACACACTTCCTCCTTCTCCTTCCCTACCTCCATCTCCATCTCTGTATTTTCACCTATCTATACGTCTCTATTACTTATCTCTATCACCTCATTTATTTCTCTCTTGCCCCCTCTATCTCTCCCCCTTCTCTATCTATACCTCATTACGTCTACCTCTATCTCTTTCTCTCTCACTTCTCTCTCTCTATCTCTCCACATCTATTTGTCTATCTCTATTGCTATACATATATATCCTTTCCCTCTCCTACCTTCTTCATTCTCTATCTTATTCATTCCATCTCTCCCTCCATCTATTTGTATTTCTTTGCTTATCTTTATTTTTCTCTTTAGCTCTCTCCCTATCCCCCTCTCTATATCTCCTTATATCTGCATCTTTATATCACTCTATCTCACCATATCTCTCTCTTTATCTCTCCCTCCTCCTCTCTATCTCTTTATCTATTCCTCTATATCTATCACTCTTTATCTCTCCCACTCTATCTTCGTATCACTGTATATCTTTATTTCTCCCTCTATCTCTCTCTCTCTCTCTCTCTCTCTATCTTTATCTATTTTTCTCTACCTCTATATGTTTTGTCTTCTCTTTCCCTAGTTCATTCATTTTCATGTAAATAGTGTGTTCCATGTTTCAAAATGCACATTTTAAAGTATTCATTAAAGAGCTCACTGGTTCATTCATTTTCATGTAAATGGTGTGTTCCATGTTTCAAATTATCCATATTTTAAACTATTCATTAAAGAACTCGCTAGTTCATTCATTTTCATGTAAATGGTGTGTTACATGTTTCAAATTATGCACACATTTGTAAGTTGTGTTTAAAAAGAGCATCACAGTTCTATCATAGTTTTTAATCAATTTCATTGTAATACTAGTTTCTAGTCAATCTGCATTGACCTATAGGTCATGACAAGTACTTCCAATTAACTCATCTATCATCACTGTATGATCCACCTACCATTCATTACATTTAGATGATTCTCACAAAAGTGAAACACTAATTTTTTTTAAGAAGTCCCCATCCAATACAACTCGCACAATCCAGCCCAATTAACTTGCTACCCCCTTCACAAAACTTTGAGCAAGCACTGTCTTGCAAACTGTTGAACCAAATGATTTCTTGGGAACCACTATTATTGAAATCATCCTAATAGATCCGCACGAAATTTTTGAATTCAAGATCAACACACTCCACCCCTTGTCGATTTCCTATCTCTTACATCACAAATTCTTGTAAGATGAAATATTGCTTAGCATAATCTTAACGCACCAGCAACACAGCCATCGGTGCATCAAAAAGATGCCCAAAATAATGTATTTACTTCACAATAAATGCACTCCCAAAAAAACCATCCCATCTTGTGCCTTTGCATAATTTCACCCAAAAATGTACAAGATACTGTACCAGGAACCCAACATCTACCAGCTTTTGTTTAGAACAAATGAAAACTTAGAAAAACATTTTTTTATCTCTCCTACCCATGATGACATTAGCACAATTTCATCACTACTCCACAACTTTATGTGAGTTATACAAAAAGCCATATTTAGTACTAATGCCACAATTGGTGCATAGTTTTATAAGTATAAAATGTTTAGTGAGTATAATTTATGTGCCAAACTCACAAAAAAGAAAGACACTTCTACAAAATGATGTATGTTTAAGAAAATAGAGACACTTAATTTAAAATGTAAGCACTCAAGTATGTAAGTGTTTCACATTGACATTAACAATTACTGGAATTCTTGTTGATGATGATAACTAATCAAGGCATAATTTTTTAAAACCACAAAAAGAACTAGACAAATGTTGCACTACATATGATCAAGTCCCAAATCATACATCTTTAGATAAATTAACAAAATTTTCCTCTTTGATTACATTTCTTTCTCTACAGAAAGTTGCAATGGAGTAGCTACATGAAAATGAATGAACTAGCGATCTACAGGGGATGATAATGCTCTAGCTGTAAATGAAAAGGTCAATGCAACAGATCTATAAAACCTAGAGTAAGTCTAACCCTAGTTTCCAAGACAGTATGTTAGAGGCACTGTGCAGGAACAATCATATTAATAATCCATACCACCCATGCCACCACTACCTCCCATAGCTGGAACATCTCTCTCATCCTTAGGGATTTCAACAACTACTGCCTCAGTTGTTGTCAACAGTGAGGAGACACTGCAAATACTAGAAACCATGGAACCAACGATACCCTTAGATTACCAAATTTGCATGTAAATAGCACATTACACTCTAGAATGCTATCAGAATATCATCTCTAAGTAATATGTTCAGATTTCAATGACAACATAATAGGAAAATATTCTTACCTTGTAGCATCAACCAATACAGTTCTAATTACTTTCAAGGGATCAATAATCCATGCCCTAGTCATGTCAACGTATTCACCTGGTCCAAAAGCAGATCGAGTGCAGGTTATTCTAATTTGTATAAGAACAAGCATAAATAGTGACAAAATAAAGAAATTTTATATCTGCAGAAAATTCATTTTACTGGGCTCATAATAAACATCAGCTACATTACATAAATCCAAATATTTTCTTCAAAAATGAATTAAAGATTTAAAAAAAACAATGAATATTTTTCTTCAAATTTTTTTAAAAAACTATATTGGATATTCTACTCAACTTTTGAGGCATCATAACCAAGATCCATATTATCTTGCTCCAGTAACTTCCCTACCACTATAACACCCTCCACACCAACATTTTCTGCAATAATATATGCACTAAGTTTGCAAGAATATTCAAAATCCAGAATCATAATTCTAATGGCAAATGCTATATAAAACATTATCAAATTAGAAACTTCAAAAGGGCATTGCATCTCACACCTTTACTACATTATGAATAATTTGCATTCCAATCTTCTAGTCAAAGTTAGCAGTTTGAAGTTTATCTAGCTCCATTGATGCATATAGAAGGGAAACTCCACCACCTGCAGAAATAGAAGTGTTAAGCTTGAAATAAGCACTCATTTCTTTACTCAAAATCTATTTTTTTTATCATAAATAACCACCTTTGTATCTTAAAGAATAGTATACCCCTATTGACATGATGTTTACCTAGCAGAATACCCTCTTCCACTACTGCCTTCATGGCATTTAAAGCATTTGTATTCCCCCCAACTTTTGCCTCACTAGCTTCGCCAATCTATAAAAGAAAATCAGTAATGATAAAACTAAAAATAAATTTAACTTCTTGGTATTCTTCTATACATAACTGTACTTGAACAACAAATTGAAAGAAATCAAGTTAACTCAAAATCTTAAGAACAACTACTCCTCCAAAAAGTTTTTCCAACCTCTCTTGATACTTCTCTTTGTCATGGTTTGATGTGCTTGTTTCAATAGCAACCAAAATTTACTTGCCATGATGATTACATAGTTAATAAAGGATGTGCATGAATTGGCCACTTTTAGATTCGCAAATGAAAAATAAATTATAATACATGCAAAAGGTAATATTAGAGCATTTAAAGAGCAACATACATATTACACTCTTGTCAACACAGACCTGCTCACATCTTTCCTCTATGCTCTTTTTGTCACCACCTTCATCAAGAATAATTGTATCATCGTTGGATACAGTTACCTATCACCACCATAACCGGATAAAACTTAAATATAACAATGCTAACAAAACGCTCGTCTAGCTAGGTCCACCCAGATTGTAATGCTAGAAATAAGAGAAACCACTCATCTTTTAAATTTTCCATAATATACACCAAGTCAGCCAATGCGGCCACCATCCAAAAGCCATTTAATAGAGTACAACCATATAAGAACACATAAGAACACAAAGACACTCTTGAGGCTGTGAAGTCCAGAGCTTTTTAGGGCCTGGTAAATGCACTACAATCTTTCCAACACAAAAGAATCTAGAAACAACCCTGCTTTATACCATTAGTGATGCTTTTGTCATTCTCTCTATAATTGCTCCTTGTGAAGGAAATTTCTCAAAATTCCTGCCATTATTCATAATTTAGTTTGTGAAAACTTAAATCAAGAAAGAAAAAATATTTCTCCGATGACAATAATATATATGCAATCATCATCTTATAGATAAAATCTTAAATCATAAATATAAAAATCAAAACTTGGAGATTTTACCTTCAAAGCAAACATATATAAAAAACATATAATCATAACATACCTCAATAGGTCCTAAAGAGTATTTTGATTTACTAGTCATATCTCTCTCATATAACCCCCAACAAAATTCTCGCAACAAGTCACTATAAAATCCTTAAGAACTAATACACATAATAAATTTTACATAATTTTTACAAATTCAATAAAACCCATAAAAGTATAAATCCACATAAATCTATCACAATAACTTCTTACAACAAGAAAATATAGGGAGTACCAAGTGTTATACAAAGATAAGCTAGAAATATTTAGAATACTACTAAAAAAACCATTAAAAACAACTCTTCCATATTAGATATTTAATAAAATTCCGTCTTGGCTGAGTTTCTTCGCCAAGTCCCAACATGAGTCCAAAATCAGCTTGTGGAGTACTCTGCACCTCAGGATATTATTGCATAAACCTATCACAGAAAACTCCTGGTAATCCATGCTGACTATAAATTTTGCAAATTCCATTAATACCATAAACCCAGGAAAGATGCAACCGCATTCAGCTATTGCATGAAAGCATCACTATAACTCCATATAAACCATACAAACTATAATGTCCACAAATTCCACTAAACCCATGAAAGAGAGAGCATAACACATAAATCTTATAAGTTGGGCTTTGTTCACAAACACTATAATCTCATTTCAACCTAAGACCAGGAAAAGTCTAACAAAGAAAACCAAAAATAAAATCAACAACAATTTCCTCGCCACATTCTTAGCTCAAGTGCTTAAACAATAAAATCTTGCAATAGACCAAAAGCAGTACCTTTGAGCTCTGAAAATCTTTTCGACAGATCCCCTTTGGCGGTAGCGAGCTTTTGCTTGCTCTCTGCTTTTTGTATTCATCTAAACCCATTTTTATGTTGAAAAGAGCTGAGCAGGTGCCTTGGGTAGCTCGGATGTTGTATGAGCTATTATATCTTCAATGCAAATAACTAAAATGTGGTCGCCCGGCTAGCATAGATGCAAAGAGAAGAAAGTACGAAAGAAAGACGGTTAAAAAATTGAGATGTGTGGTTGAAAATGCGAAAGACAGTTATTAAATTCTATGAATTTTGAAACTGCTTCCCATTCACGGTTATGGTTTCATATTTAGCCCGAGATTTAATATATGCATTATCAATAATTTTAAAATACATGAAAGGTGAAGATTTCAAGAATTGTTTTTGATTTAAGGTAGAGTTTTTCTGAACACACAAAATATCATTGTAAGACATCTCTAGACATAATTATATTACATTATTATTACTAACTAATATCGATTGAGGTTTATTAGTGTTACTATTTAAACTAGCATACCTATATTTTTAAAATATATGTAAAGTACGTCGAGAGATATTTTCTTGAAAAAGGAAGGCAAAAGAGAGCATTCTCGACCAGGGGCCCTTGTCAATTATGTAGCTCTTGCAAAAGAAGATTCAATTTCACAAGTTTCTGAGAGTAAATCAACTTTTTCATCCCCATAATAGAAGAGTCTCTTTTGTTGTAGTCTACAGATTGAAAGGAAAAGAATTGTTGGGAAAGAGGTGGTTGCTTTTACTAAATTCACGAGTGTTAAAATTATATCAATCAATGAATGATATAGTTGGGTAGGATAGGTTATACTGTTTAACTTGTTCTTGTTGCTCAAAATTCTGTGATCACACAATCATTGAAGTTTCCATCTCAATATTAAATTTGCTTTTAAATATAACAAATTATGAAGAGTAAAAAATAATGAAGATGCATTCTCAACAAAGAATCACAAAATTCACTCACATCCCCTATATAAACTTTGAAAAAACATTCAATACCTGAAATTTGAACATTGAGTATGGCAAAATATCAAGAATTCAAAAGAACGGAGTTATACGAATATGGAAAAATATATAGAATTCAAAACAATGAAGTTATACATTCTCAATAGACAGTCTCTAAATTTTTATCCCTTGTATACTCGACAAACATTAAAAATACAAAAAATCCTGGTCTGCCTTATCCAAAATGTACAAATCAATAATTATCCAAATCTAAAAGAAAAAGTCACAATAGAATTCTTCAGCTTCTCGCAGATGCAGAACATTAAATACTGTTCTTCCTTACATGTATTTTACTGAATAGGGGATCCCTCTTCCCGTGTTTGCTTGAACAAAGAGCTGACAACCTGCTTTGAAATGTAGGTTTCAAGTTAAATTGAAACCTCTATAAGACCCAGGTCAAAGTTTGTCCTGTGGTGCAATACCAGTGGACTTGTGAAAGATAAGCTCTTACTTGTTGTTGAGTAAGTTCTATCTCTGGCGCATGGTAGTCTTGGGGATGCAATGGATGTAGGTAATTCTTAGTGTTTGCAGTTTCACTCTGATCCTCTTTGGTGGTGTTGCTTGCATATTCCTCTCTTTCACTCTCAGTCACTGATGAGCTATTGAACATAAACGATTTTTCTCTAGACCTCTCTGCTGCTTTCAGTACTTCATTCTTGGTCAATTTTATGAGTCTCCAAGGATTTATATTTGCATTGGTTGGCTTTTGGGTTTTAGGCAATTCAGATTCTAAGTCATGCTTAAGTGACAGACACCTTGTCTCTTCAGAATATTCATGTTCCAAGGCAAACATTGCTCTAAATATCAGTAAACAATAATAAGGTCCAATAGCAAGGACACACAAAAAGTACCAACCTGATGCTTAGAGAGGCAACTGAACTTTGAAAAGAAATTTGACTTTTTGTGGTTGTCATCAAAACTTTCGACTGAAGAAGCATGAGATGATGGCACACTCAAAGTATTAGATTCATCCAAGAAATATTCTGTACTGCATTCTTCTCTAGTGTTAGAATATAATCGTAGGTTCGAATTCCCTACACAAAACATTCAGTATGTTGTATTCTTAGAGAATATTTACAAACAAGCGGCTACTTTTTTTTTTTAGCACACCACATCAACACATTCCTTCATATTGGAAGCTCTCTTTTTAGCATTTGAATACTATATCTATAAGGACAATATGGAAGAAAAAAAGTTATCCTATGGCTATAGAGGCGTACGCTAAAAGTAAAATTATGAAAAGCTGCACCCAGTTAATATGTTCAGATGCATACAACTTGAACAATTACTTTATGAATATAACTAATTAAATTAGAAATGTTAAAAGTGAAAGTGAAACACGCTTGATAATTTGAGGACTAATATACCACCATAGCTGCAAAAACCCATCTTGGGAATATGTGTCCGTACATAAACTCAAGTTCATGCATTATGCCTCTTTTGTTTGCAAAAAATCGAACAAAGGCCACAAGCCCTGCTCCTCCCTCCAATAAGAGCTGAAAATGAATGCCATATTTTTCAAGATGGAAATATATTGGTAAGAATCCTCATTCAACTAAATTATAATTAATTGCTTATGCTTTATTTTATAGGAAAGTCTAATTTTAAGTTAAGGATCAAGGATCTTAATTTTAATCATCTAAAATCTAGTAGATTATATTCCTACTCTATAAGAACCACACTTTAGCCCCCTCCATGACACAACTATCGCTCTACTGCAGCAGCCCCATCTAGGCCTAGTTCATTCAGTTGAGAAGTATTTATCACTTACCATAATCAAGACATAAGCCATAAGGAGCAAAAACATAGTGTAATTCCTCCTTCCAACACAGTTGTTCAACCACTATAAAGCAAAGATCAAATTTGGCATCAAAAACATATTTTTATTTGAGAAAGATGCTATAGAGCTCATATGGGTTAAGTGTTGAAATTTATAACTAAAAAAGAAAAAAAAACTTTGTTTCGCTCAGATTGGTTGTTCTTAAAAACAAAGGGAATTCAGAGCACAGAGCTTACCTGAAATGATGGTCAAATCCATCCACACACTTATCAAAACTCTTACAATGTTTACTGTGTTTTAAAAAAAAAATCAATGCATTGCATTGACATCAAAGTGAATAGGAAGTTGCCCTGAAAACTCACACAAATACCTAGGCTCTGGACGCAGCAGCAAAATGTTCCAGGAAGAGGATTAAATTCACTAGAATGACATTGGAATTCAGCTTTACATCTACTAATTGCAATTGCTTGAAGTTTCTGCAACTGGAGATGGTTACCATAGTTTTTGAGAAGTATTTATCACTTACCATAATCAGGACAAAAGCCATAAGGAGCAAAAATGTAGTGTAATTCCTCCTTCCAACATAGTTGTTCAACCACTACAAAGCAAAGATCAAATT
The DNA here is from genome assembly GCA_007115665.2 of Sequoiadendron giganteum. NCBI lineage: Eukaryota > Viridiplantae > Streptophyta > Pinopsida > Cupressales > Cupressaceae > Sequoiadendron > Sequoiadendron giganteum. The sequence goes on along the minus strand of CM021100.1, from coordinate 195,570,307 downwards.
TGGCATCAAAAACATATTTTGCTTTGAGAAAGATGCTACAGAGCTCATATGGGTTAAGTGTTGAAATTTATAACTAACAAAGAGAAAAAAACTTTGTTTCACTCACATTGGTTGCTCTAAAAAATAAAGGGAATTCAGAGCATAGAGCTTATCTGACAATGATGATCAAATCCATCCACACACTTATCACAACTCTTACAATGTTTACTGTGTTTCTTAAAAAAAGAATCAATGCATTGCATTGTCACCAAAGTGAATAGGAAGTTGCCCTGAAAACTCACACAAATAAAGGGTGGAAGGTTCCATGGATTGGTAAATTGAGGATGATGATGATATTACTTACTATTATGCTTTGATAGATTTTTTCTAAGCATCCATAGTTTGTTGGAAAGCATTTATTTTAGGCTTTTAGCCATAGTAGCATGAAAGTGAGTAGTTTGATAAAATGCTTTGGTAGACATGTATAGAAAATGTGGTAGCATAGAAAAAGCGGTGAGCTATTTGAAAAAATGCCTCAAAGAAATGTGGTCTCATGGTGATGAAATAACATTCCATCACCATGAGACCCCATTTCTTCGAGGAATTTTTTTAAACTACTCGCTTCCTTGTCTATGTTATTGCTTACTATTATGCTTTGATATATTTTTTCCAAGCATCCATAGTTTGTTGGAAAGCACCTAATTTAGGCTTTTACCCATATTAGCAAGGAAGTGAGTAGATTGATTAAATTCCTTGGTAGAAATGCATGAAAAATGTGGAAGCATAGAAAAAGCGGTGAGATGTTCGTAAAAATGCCTCAAGGAAATGTGGTCTCATGGTGATGGAATGGCATTCCATCACCATGAGACCACATTTATTTGAGGCATTTTTTCAAACTACTCGCTTCCTTGTCTATGCTATTTCTTACAATTATGCTTTGATATATTTTTTCCAAGCATCCATAGTTTTTCGAAAAGAACCTGTTTTAGGCTTTTAGCCATAGTAGCAAGGAAATGAAATTTTTGATAAAATTCTTTGGTAAACATGTATGTAAAATGTGGTAGCATAGAAAAGGCGATAAGTTGTTTGAAAAGAATACCTCTAAGAAAAATGGTCTCATGGTGATGGAATTGAATTCCATCACCATTAGACCACATTTCTTTGAGGCATTTTTTCAAACTTTGCATTGCCTTGTCTATGCTATTGCTTACTATTAACTCTTTGATAGATTTTTTGTAGGAGTTGAGAAAATACAACACCACAAACCCCGAAGATCACCTGCATGCAAATAACCTGTCACAAAAGAAGAGATGGAGACAAACAAGCAAGGGTTCTCTGAAAACTGAAAATGTATATATCAGAGAGAATGAGAGAATGAATTGATATGAAATACAATGGGATCAATCCTTATAAAAAGGAGATCATGCAAACCCTAATAAAACCCTAATAGAAAAAACCCTAATAGAAGCCCTAATAGGATAACATTTAATAATTAATATAATTATTAAATGTCACTATATGCAAACTAACGTGAAACCTTAAGAAGGGAATAAAAGTAACTTAATCAACATAATTAATTTAAAAACTTTACTCTAACATTTTTTTCCAAGAACCCATAGTTTGTTGGAAAGCACCTTTTTTTAGGTTTTTAGCCATAGCAGCAAGGAAGTGATCTATTTGATAAAATTCTTTGGTAGAGATGTATGGAAAATGTGGTAGCATAGAAAAGGTGGTGAGTTGTTTGAAAAAATACCTCAAAGAAATTGGGTCTCATGGTGATGAACATCACTATGAGACCACATTTCTTTGAGGGATCTTTCAAATAACTCATTGCATTGTCTATGTTATTTCTTACTATTATTCTTTCATATATTTCTTCCAAGCATCCATAGCATCTAGACAAGGTAGTGAATTATTTGAAAAGATGCCTCAATAAAAAGTGGTCTCACGGAATGCCATGACAAGCAAATGCAATTGGAAACTTCTCCTAGTTATTACTTATGCTATGTGAAGTAATTACATCACTACTTATGTTGACTTTCTAAATAACTATATTGTAGTTGATTTTTTTTAATCTATCAACATCTATTTATTAGTCATGGAATCTAAAGTAATGCATTGAGTTTGAAAGATGTGCAATGCAATGTAATCAACGATATGAATATAAAATACACAAATATATTAAGTACAATTCATTAATTGAACTCTTTATTCTATTACCTGTGTGAAGGTTTGTCTAACTCCACTAGCACTAGGAAGTGTTCCCACGAAACCTCCAATATTAGCCTATTAAACATCCAAAATCAAATATTAGAATACCATTCATATAACAATGCTATTAACATGTAATAAATTTATAATTGTTTACTAGTTAAATACCTCAATAGTAGATGCAGTGGAGTAATAAGTAGTTGTAGGGCTGGTGTATCTAGCATCAACACTGTGATCCTAAAATTTTATTACAATAATAAAAATAAATTAGTTAATCTTGCATTTCAAAAATGAAATTTAATAAATTAAAGTCAATGAACATGCTAACATTTACCTGAGTATCGATGCCATAAGCCTCATTAAAAATGGAATCTACCCTTGCCATCTTCGTAGTTGCAAATGTATCCCATGTAGCAGCCTCCTGAGTGTCGGTGGGGTCATATGTACAAGTCGCCTCACAAACCTGACATGAATGGGGTGGAAGCCTACCACTCGAAGACTCCCTTGGATGGAATTATACTATAGGACTAGCATGCTAGATGACAATGTGGGTCAAAGAGTTGATATTCTGCAAAGTGTCTACCTTGGCACTCTCCTTTGCGATGGAAGGGATAACGATATGCTCATGAGTCGGCCTAGCGAGAGGTTATCTAGCTTGTCGCCTAGGATCTTATCGTATACTGACTCTATCTTGAGCCAACCCACACCTCTCCCCTAGAAGTCCCTCATGTCACAATAATTCAAGATTTTGTTCAAGATGAACTCACAGTAGAGTTTTCTCAAGAAATATTGTGAGACATCCCAATTTTTGCATGGTGGGTAATCAAAAACAATGTACCACCTATACCAAAAAAAGTTCCTAACCCCTTGGTGGTGGCACCAATGAATAGGAAACCTCTTCGCATTGAGTTCAAGATTTTAATTTGTGTTGAGGTTGGTGAATAATGAGCACAAATCATATTTTGTAATTTTTTCATCCTTTACATCTTTATATGATAATTTATTTCCGTAAAAATTCCTAGCCACCTGCCCCCTCCAACTAGTTAATTGTTATTTGATTGCATATACACATTTTTAACATATCTTTAAGTGAATTTTCAAGTGTTCTTATTTCCATGGTTGAACCTAAAGGATCATTCAACCTTGTGATTAACTCCTCAATTATTTTTCTATTATTTTCAATTACCTCCATTAAATTATATTGAGTGCCAGGAGGATGTTGAGGGATTGGTGGAGGATATTTTTGTTGTGGTTGTTGAGGATTTTGTTCATGTTGTTGTTGCTTTGGTTGTTCAGGATTTTCAGGAGGGTTTTCAAGATCATTATCATTTCCTACAAATTAAACAAATGAATATCAAGAACAACCTAAAACAAACAATCCTTACTTATTCAACTTCCCCATTGATGTGGAGGCATCCTGACAATGAACTTGCAACAAATCTATGGTGAAAATGTAGAAAAATCTCCCTCCAAAATTCACGTGTGCAAGAAGAAGGGTTTTTGGCTGCGGGCTACTAAAAAATAGTGAGTAAAAATAAATTTGATTTGATTTTTTCTTTTAATAACCTATAATGCACTCATATTATAAAATGAGCACGTAATAGGCTCAATGTGGTTGAGCCTTAGGCTCGGTCACACCAAGCCATAATGCGAGTGTGTTATAATTTGCTTGTGTTATAACATGCTCACGCTATAGCCTATCAAAAGAGTTTTTAAATTTTGGCCACAATTTGGCCCCCCATCTTTTTGCACCCACCCAAATGTGAAGACATTGTTCCTTCATGGTGACTTGGAGGAAGAGATTTATATGTCACAACCAAAGCATTTCATGGTTAAAGGTAAAGAAAATTTGGTTTGCAAGTTGAAAAATTCTTTGTATGGTCTTAAGTAGTCTCTTAAAATTTCATACCCGAATTTTGATATCTATGTGTTGTCATTGAAATTTTTGAGATCTAAATTTGACCATTGTGTGTATTACAAATCTAATAATGGTCATATTCTCATAATTACATTGTATGTAGATGATATGTTGTTTTTTGGGAATGGTAAAAGTTTGATTTCATATTTGAAGTCTTACATGCTAGCATAGTTTGAGATGAATGATTGAGGTGTAGTGATGTATATTCTATGGATGGAGATTAGAAGAGATGGAGCTAAAATAAATCTTTGGTTAAGCTAGAGAAATTATGTGAATACAGTGTTGGGGAGGATCAACATTCAATAGCTTTCAATAGTTAGTTGTTCCTATAATGTAGGGGACAATTACTTTTGTGGAGGATTTTCCAAAATCTCCTACTGATATGGACGACATGACCAGAGTTCCATGCATGATTTTTTTTTTATAGTCTTATGTATGCTATGGTTTGTACAAGGCTAGACATTTCACAAGTAGTGTGAGTCCTTAGTAGATTTATGGATAACCATGGACGTGTACATTGGGGTGTAGAGAAGAGAGTGTTCAAATATTTGTGGGGTACTTTCAAGTATTCTTGATGTTTTCATGGTTATCCTACTAGACCTCGACACTCAGTGAGTATTCATGGATATGTGGATTCATATTGGGCAAGTGAAATTGACAATAGAAGATCCACCAGTGACTATGTATTCATGATGTATGGTGGTGCTATCAGTTGGATGAGTAAGCGACAAACTATAGTCTCTTTGTCCACTATAGAAGTAGATTACATGACATCTACTCATGCTTACAAGGAAGCCATTTGGCTTAAGTGTTTGTGTTTTGATATTGGTTTTTATGCAAGGTAGATTACTATCTGTTGTGATAGTCAGAGAGTCATTTTCTTGGAAAAGAATCCTACTTTCCATGCTAGAACAAAGAACATTGATGTTTAATCTAATTTTGTTCATGATATTGTGGAATATGGAAAAGTGAATTTGGAGAAGCTTGAAAAAATGAAAAATGTTGTAGATGCATTGGCAAAGCCAGTGAGCATAGAGAAGTTCAGGTGGTGTTCAAAGTTTATGGGTTGCATGGCCTCTAGTAGTTAAATCTAGTTACTTTCATTGAATCTTCAAAGGTGTTCGACAAGTGGGAGAATGTTAGAAAAATGAAGGTGTATCAACCTTTTATTTTTCCATGGCATTGATTTTAAAATATTAAATGTTGCTAATTTTCTCATATTATCTTGTGAGTTACAACTTGCAATTTCTATTCTTTGGAGGAGTAAATTTGGAAAGTTTTTTTTATAGGTGGAGTTGTGCATAAATGCATTTTCTATTTATGTGTTGAGTTTACATGGAATGTGAGTTTTCGAGGTGCAATTATTTTGGAAAGTGAAAATTTTGTAGTGTGGCATGTGGTGGCAATTGGAAACTTATCGTTATGTGTTTGCAGTGTTTTTGGTGCTTTCCATGTTGCATCTTCAGCCTTTGGCAGTTGTTTTAGAAATGTATAATTTATACATTGTAAGCTCTTATATATTGTGGGATCACCTAACACTTGTATTTTGGAGTTGGAGTTATTGTTTCATTAAAGTACCATTATGCTACCAAAATTACTCTAGAATTGAAATGAAGTGTGAAGAGTCCTACAAGATCATAGCTCTAGAATTATATTGTAACACATGTTAATTGTTCTTGAATAATATAATTGAGCTATTTTTTGGAGTGTGGGGTTTGTCTCTCGAAAGGGTTTTCTCCACATAAAATTATGTGTTGTGATTTTATTGTTTATATGTTTATGATATGTATGTGCATCTAAATCTATAACAATTAATGGTGTTTAAGAAATTTTTGCAATCCTCTCCTACTTAGATTAATGTAGGAAGATGCTTCCACACAATTGGCTTCCTTTCACCTACCCGTACTGACTTTCAAAATATTGTGCAAGTTAATCAAGGCATTGCTTTTCAAAATCTTCCACAAAATTGTAGAGCCCCACTAGATATTCAACAACACATAATTTTTTTTTCCTTTCTACTTCATAACTACTATTATATTTCTGGAAATCCCACTCATTGAAACATTACAAATGATGGAAGGATTTCGTGAAAATAATGATAAACTAGATTCAAATGAATTATATAATGTATAACTACTAAAATTATTGAAATTTTACCTATTAAATTATTCCTTGATTATGAATGAAAGAGACCAAAGGGCTTCCTTCCACGTGTTAAGCTTGTCTAGGTATTTACCTCTCTCTTTATATTTAATGAATGCTTCAAAATATGTATACTCTTGTTTCTATGTGGTGTACATACTAATGCTTCACTTAGTAAAACACAAGGATAATTTTGGTCATGTACTTTCTAACATGAGAACTAACTCTTTCAAACACCATTCTATTTGGATTAGAATATAATATTTTTCTCTACTATATCAAGATTTGAGTTTCCTAATATGGATATTCCTAATAGTTATATACTAATTCCTCTTCTAAGAACATAACCTCTTTGTAATTTTGAATTTCACCTTTTACAATTTTTAGAAGTGGATTGTTGAGATTTAGCTGTAAAAAGTGGTTAGCATGTTTGATGCCTTATAATTGGAAAAATCTTACTATTTTCCACTATATGAAGATACCAATGTCAATTTAATAGGAGGGATAACACATCAAAGATAATAGATAATTTTCTTAGAAATGGCGTTTGTTAGTCTTTCTAAGAACCAAATCCAAGTGTTTTTCTATGCACTTCACATCTACATGCTCTTATATGTAAGGGACAAAGTGGAATAGATAGTCAAGAGTTAAATTAAATTATATGTCTGAATATAGGTGAGTCAAGTTCATGCTCATGGGAATTATCTTATGATTATAATTTTGACTTAGATTAGAAAACTATAAGGGATTATGATAGACATAATTAATGTGAGGATCAATATATGGATCACAATGAAAAATCCAAGATTGATACAAAAAAAAAATTGGGTTATATAGGCAATAACCATAAACTCATAAGAATTGGATAAGGCTAGGTTGATGGTTTTGTCTTTGAACAAGATTGTATCATTAGCCATCATGTACATGTATGAAGACATTATACCAAAATAGATATACATCTAAATGGGGAAAGATATTGGGTTGCACTTTTCACTTTTACAACTTTATATCATTCTTTCTAAATCTAAAAATTAAATAACAATTAATGACTTAGCATTGACATGCTTTATAAAATTATAAATATAATAGTTATTAGATAAATAAATATTAAATGCTTTAGGCATTTTTCATTCCTTTTAAATATGAGAAATAGAGAAAAAAGTAAAAAGTAAACTAATAATCATTATTACAAACACTTATCATTTATGTATTGAATTAGAAATAATAATTAGTATTTTGTAAATCTAAATGAAGAATAATAAAAACTCAAATATTTCAACCAATAACATTTCACATAAGTTGATGAATGTTAGTATAGAAACAATAGTGGTGACGAGTCCATGTATGCGAACACAAGATATCCTTGCATTATAAGTATTGGGTTCTAAAATTTAATGTTCCAATTGAACTATGCTCTTTTCTTTCTAAATTTCTAAATATCAAGTGGTGTTTTGATTGTTTTATTAGACATTCTACAATGTATTATACAAACTTGGAATGTCTAGGTTAGGCTATACTATGTGTGACTTGGTAAACATCTAATGGTATTTTTAATTATGTATTTCTTCTACAATCTTGTGGTTGATATTGTCATCTTTGTCATATGGAATAATATGTTTATATATTTAAAGATTTATATCTTCTTCTTTTTTGGTATAGAGCAATTTGGCTATGCCACTTAAATCTTTTTATGCATCTTTTTTTTATATGGTATTTTATTTATTATAATATGAAGGAGGTGAGACCTACCTATACTAACATGGCTTGCTAAACATCTAATGGTATATTTAACTATGTATTTCTTTTACAATATTATGGTCAAGATTGTCGTCTCATGTCATATGGAATCAAATTTTTATATTTTTGAAGCTTTAGATCTTAATTTTTCTGGTATATAGCAATTTGACCATATCACTTAAATCAATTTATCCACATTTATTTGTATATTACTTTATTTATTATAATATGACGGAGGTGAGACCTACCTATAATCAAAAGGATATTTCACATAAAATATTTTTTTTATAAATTATCATTAAAAATATATATCTTCACATTTAAAAAATAAATATTAAGATTAATTTTGAAAATAATTTCTTTTAATTAATTAAAATTATCATTATTATTAATTAATTAAAAAAAATTTAAAATATTAGTCGTAACTACCATTACAAAAATAATAAATAATAATCATTAAAAAGCTTACTTTAAATTTTCATCTATTAACTTATCCCTTCATTTATTTATTTGATGAATTATTTTAAAAAATTAAAAAATTCTTATTAATTATAAAACATTCAAACTTGATCTTGAAAAAAAAAAACTAAACCCAAAATATCTTTTACTATAAAAAAAATTAAATTATTTAAAAAACTTCAATTAAAAGAAAAATTCACTCTTTCAAAAAAAATTGTGAAAAGTAATCCAAATTTCCTCTCAAATATATCATACAAATACTATCAAATGCAATTCAAGCTCTATAAAATAGATCTACATCTTACATGTTTCTTTTAAGTATAAATTACGACGAAGCCTCAAGTCATGAATGATATAGTCTATCAATAATTGTAGAGAGCACTTGCACACTTTTCCGCTCTTCACCTTTCTTCACCTGTGCCCAGATCTCCTTCTTCACTATTCCATGCATCCTTATAACATTCAAAATTTGAAAAATATACAGATAGCGAGTCAAAGAATCACATGCTACCATTGTAATTATCCATTCTCCTTCACGCTCCTTAAATGGATAGTCATAGGTATAGCGTTGAAGTGATTTATTTATATCCCGTACAGAAGTAGATCTATCAACCACGACTACAACAACATAGCATACAATAGCTTCAATCACTGACCAGTTGGGATAAGTTTCGTGAGTACCAACTTCAATCACTCCATCACAAAACAGATTGTCGTTTAAACTTGACTCCGCTCCATCCACTGCTCCTCCAATCATATACATTCCCATTGATGGCAATCTCTGAAATAAAAGACAAAATACTCAGTTCATCCACAGTAAATTCTTTTCATTTACACATCACTCAAACAATGACTTAACGAAAATATAGACCATCTTGTAAGAACAAATGACAAAACAAAGCTGAAGGTCAAAATTGAAATAAAAGAACGCTTGCGTTACAAATAATATTTATGATTGCCTGTTAAAAGGGAGTATTGAAATCATTACCTTCAATTTATGAATGCAATTCCGTATTAGTGCATTGCTGCAATAACTTAGTTTCATGGAGTTTAATGCCCACAGCTCTTCAATTCCTGCTATGTTCTGCAGCTTCTCACAAGAGTCGATCACAATATGCTCCAAGCAGCTCACTCTGGAAAGACTTGGGAAATCCTCAAGCTCAGGACAATCACTAATAGTCAGCTCTCTAAGCTCCATAAGTTCATAGGTTGTTGATACTGTTCGCAAATCTCTGCAACTTTCTACAGACAGGCACCTGAGTTCTGTTGGCAGCCTAATGTTCTGTATCTTCTCACACTGATAAATCTCAATTGTCTCCATGGCGTTCACTCCGGAAAGACTTGGGAAATCCTCAAGCTCAGGACACTCTCTAATAGTTAGCTCTGTAAGCTCAATAAGTTCACCAGTTCTGGATACTGCTCGCAAATCTCTACAACTTTCTACAGATAGACTGATGAGTGTTGTTGGCAGCCTAAGGTTCTGTATCTTCTCACAAGACTCAATCACAATTGTCTCCATGGCGTTCACTCTGGAAAGACATGGAAGCTCCTCAAGGTCAGGACACCCCCTAATAGTCAGGTTTCTAAGCTCCAGAAGATCACCAATTCCTTCTAATGTTCGCAAATCTCTGCAACTTCTTACAGATAGGCTGATGAGTGTTGTTGGCAGCTTAATGCTCTGTATCTTGTCATAAGAGTCAATCGCAATTGTCTCCATGGCGTTCACACTGGAAAGACTTGGAAACTCCTCAAGCTCAGGACACTCTTTAATACTCAACCATCTAATCTTGGAGTTACCTGACATAGTTTTCAAATTTCGCCAACGATGCAATTTAAGATATTCTAATTCTCACATCCATCAATTGCAATCCGCTCGAGCCAACTTAGACCTATAAAACCTGGCAACTCCTTAAGCTCCGGACAGCCACGAATGCTTAATTCTACAATTTCACAACCACCACACTGCATTGTTTTCAACTTTTGACAATCATCCAACTCAAAATGTTCCACCATCGAACTCAGAAATGTTATGCTTTCCAAGACACTTCATACCTCTGAAGCACAAGTACTTCAAATGATTACAGTCTTCAATAGTAATGTTTTCTAGGCAGTTCAGATGTACAAGCCTTAGCTCTTCAAGCTTTGGACATTCACTAATTTTCAATTGTGCCAGCTTCCTAAAACCGGGTACTCCTGATACACTATTAAAATGGTCAACGGCTACCAAATTCGTACAATCTGTAACCTTCGATCCTGTAAGATTCCAAAGATCTAGAATTCCCCACACACTTGTCGAGTTCCTAAGATTTGGAAGATCAGATGTTGCTGCCAATCTTTTGAGTTTTTAACAATTTCTAATATCAAGAGAATTTAATGTCTTTACCCTTGTTAAATCCACTTCCATAAGATTTTCCATGTAATGAAGTTTGATAGACTCAAGGCTTGGATAGTGAATTCCACTAATTAAGATCTTGGATACAAATTTTTCACGACTAATCTCTAGCTTTTCAAGGCCACTCATTGGCGCCTTCCCATTATTCCAATCGGAAATTCCTAGAAAATCTGGAAACTTTTTAAAGAGGTTTCGGAAATTTGCAGCTCTTTCAACTGGGACGGTGCCTGAAATCCAAGATAAATTTGTGTAAAGCTCTCCATAATAAAGGAAAAACAAATAGTCTGGAGACAACTATAACATAATGAATTCCACCATAGCCATAACGGAGATTTAAATTTTGAGAGAGGGGATTAAAATACCTGTATTCTATTCCCCCACAAGGTTTTGAGTTTTCCCCGGTGGATTTTCAAATAATGCAAATTTTGAAGAGGAATCCATGAAGGAATGCTTGGCTGTTCTTTGGAATTCCCCTCAAGCTGGAGCCATAGTAAAGAAGCTGACGTCTCAAGCCAACTATGTGACTTGCCTAAAAAGAATGTAACTTGAGAACCCATGGACTCGTCAAAAATGGAACTGAAACATCTGACATTTGTTTTGGTAAGGATAGTTTTGGAACCCATTAATTTCTGCATACACAGAAGCAGCTCAGTTTTCAATCTATTTAGTGACAAGTTAAGATTTGGAATATTACAATACTAAAAAGGAATCTGGAGGCATAATATACTTACCAAAGATGTCAGATCTTGAGGACGCCACAGGCGATGAGGAGGGCTGAGCTCAAGTGACATTTATCTTCCCAAGTCCCTCAGGTGGTCATGCATGCTCAATTCATTTTCCCCTTCTACAAGACATTTATCTTTGAGTATTTCTAGTACATGTTGTGCGTTCCATCCCGATCCCTCCCATACTCTTTCGGCTATACTCTTCGGTTTGCCCACAAAGAAACAAGCAGTATCCATGAAAACCTTTTTTTCTTCTTTGTCCAATGCGTCAAAACTTATTAACAGTCTTTGCTTTACGTCCCCAGGCAGCGTCTTCCTAACTTTACTCAATTATGAACTCCAATAACTCTGACTTCTACCACGAACATGTCTGCCCAGAACCTGAAGCGATAAATGTAAGCCTCCACACACGTGTTGGGATGTGAAGCCCAACGGTCACATAACCGTTCGTATTCTCCCATGCTTGTATAAATACATGAGTGCAGATTATGTATCATATAACGTATAATAGAATCGTTCTCTGCTTTTTGGTGGATGTAGCCATTAATTGGTGAACCATGTAATTCGTGTTGTCTTGTCTTTGTGTGTGTTGTTCTATTTCTGGTTTTGTTTCCTTTATCTGCTCGTTTAATATTTACAATTGGCATCAGAGCTATGGAGTAGTATTGGGTTGTTGGTTAGAACCAAGGAGCAGAGATGGAAGCAAAAGAAGGTGACATTTGGGAAATGGATAATGGTTTCTCGTTTCATACCTTTCGGTACTTCCCATATATTTTAATGGGTATAACTAATTTTGTAGTTGATGATGAGGAGGTTGATTCTATCATTAAGGAATTTCTTGGCAGTTTGGATTCGACTGAAAAAGAGGGTTTGAAGCAATCGCTGGTTGAAGGAGAGACTGTGGAGTTAGTCTTCCGAGATGAGGAGGATGCCTCCCTGGGAGAGGAGGATGCAGTCTGGTACGAGGTGAGTGAAGATGAACCCGAGGAAGAGGCCGAGAACTGGAAAAAACATCTAAACAAAGAAATTGTATTTCTAAAGGAGGAGATATTGATGTTGAGAGAGTGAATACACTGTATGGAGAAGAAAAAAGAGAAATTTACAAAAGAGTGGGAGTTTTCTAGAAAGAAGAGAAATGAAGAGCTAAAAGAGGAATTGGCTGAGCTCCATACTGTTCTTATCGATTTGGGCATTGATTGCCAAGAAGTGGAATCGATGAATGGAGAAGAGGAGGCACATAATCCTGTTTTGTCTGAGACGACAAAAAATGGTAGAGTTGCAGTTCTGGAACCTCCTAATGTGGAAAAGGAGGAGAAGACTGTTGGCTTTGTGTGCGAGAATAAAACAACCATTGGAGGGCACGGAGGTCTGAACATTCTCCTGCAAAAGCGTAAGCGGAAGGCCAAGGGAGAAAATAGCGACATGGACGAGCATGATTCTATTCCTCCCGAGAGGGATGCCATGAAACGAATGACGATTATTGAGGAGGGATGCCATGATTCCTTTCTGCAAGAGGATGGTCAAGGCCGCCAGGCTGTGGAAGATAAAGATGCTCTACTCCTGAGGGTGGACATGCCCGGCTTTGGCAAAGATGATATCAGAGTTTATGTGGAAGAGAATTCGTTGGTGATTAAAGGGGAAGCATAGTGTGATGCAAAGCTGGACGGTAGTGGTAAGAAATATAGCAGCCACATTGATTTCCCTCCTAAAGTATATAAACTGGATCAGTTTAAACCTAGATGAAAAACGGTGAACCAAATGAATCAGTTGGAGAAGTAGTGATGCAAGAGCTTTTAAAAGCTGGAATGATCCACGTTAAGGAAGGTCAGATCGTCAGGTAGTTTTTGGCTTCAAAACCTGAAGCAAATCAAGATTCTGGCCTTCAACGAATAAAATTAATGGAGGCAGAAATATCTTTCTTCTGGAGAATGTTATGTAGCCACCTGCAATTGGAAGTACAGGTGGATGGTAATGCAACGGGCAGTTGTGCTCTTGAAATGCCCAATTCTAGGAATGTGAAATTGGCATTGTCTTGGACCGGATATGATAGAACCTCGGTCCTTTCTGCTACTCTTTCTAAAGGCAATGGGATCATTGATTGTCCATAAAAGATTAGTTTTTCTCAGTTATTGCAGAAACACGTTTTGTTATCAACTAGTGGGTCTAGTGCTACGGATGGTAAAATTTTGATATCTTCTCAAGATCTGGCGAATATAGAGAAGAGTTTGTGTTTGGATGTTGTGCCTTTGAGATCAGAAAGTCAACCATCAGGTCACCGTGAAATTATAGGATAGGGATTTCAATCCAATGCATTTGTGGGAAATTGGCATGACGGAGGAGTGTGTTTTGAACTAGTAGGAAGTACTCTTTCGATGGGCAAGTTTGGGCCTGAGAAATTGGTAAGAGGAGATATTGTTAATTCTGATTTGACATGGAGAAGGTTAATCTGGAGTGTCTTTGAACAAAGTCTGGCAAAATTAAAATCTTCGATGGGCCTCGTTGTAGTGTGAGTTTTGAAATGGAAATGCAGGGATGACACAGTGCATGGCTGTGTTGGTTGAACTTCACGGGGGAGATTGTTGGGATGTGAAGCCCAACGGTCACATAACCATTCCTATTCTCCCATGCTTGTATAAATACATGAGTGCAGACTATGTATCATATAACGTATAATAGAATCGTTCTCTGCTTTCTAGTGGATGTAGCCATTAATTGGTGTACCACGTAATTCATGTTGTCTTGTCTTTGTGTGTGTTGTTCTATTGACCAAAGGCTATTCACCTTGGAGACCTGATGCGGTTATGAGTACGACCGGGCGTGAACGGTACTCGGTCCTCCAGATTTTCAAGGGCTGTCGAAGGCGCACCAGACACCACGGGACGTGCGGTGCTCTTTCAGCTGCTAGACCCTATCTCCAGTTGAACCGATTTTAGGGTGGGCAGGCTGTTAAAAAGAAAAGATAACTCTTCCCGGGGCCCCCACCGACGTCTCCGGATTTCCTAACGTTTTCATCCGCCGCCACGTCCCAGTTCAAGAATATTAACCCGATTCCCTTTCGATGATCGCGCAAAGTGCGGCCTTGAAACAGGGCTTCCCCATCTCTTAGGATCGAGTACCATTCACACCTGGTCGTACTCATAACCGCATCAGGTCTCCAAGGTGAATAGCCTCTGGTCAACAGAACAACACACACAAAGACAAGACAACACAAATTGTGTGGTTCACCAATTAATGGCTACATCCACCAGAAAGTAGAGAACGATTCTATTATAGGTTATATGATACATAGTCTACACTCATGTATTTATACAAGCATGGGAGAATACAAACGGTTATGTGACCATTGGGCTTCACATCCCAACATGTGTGTGGAGGCTTACCTTTGTCGCTTCAGGTTCTGGGCAGACAAAATTCGTGGTAGAAGTCAGAGTTATTGGAGTTCATAATTGAGTAAAGTTAGGAGGACGCTGCCTGGGGACGTAAAGCAAAGTCTGTTAGTAAGTTTTGACGCATTGGACAAAGAAGAAAAACAGGTTTTCATGAAGCATTTGGGATTGAATATTGAATTTTAAATTTTCAAATTCAAATACCTTGTGTTGTTTCCTACTAGAAGAGAAGACCTTATAATTGAACATGTACCAATAATTGTGAGAGTACTTGCCATAATTTGAGCTATTAATAGAATATATTTTTATTAATAAAATATATCAATAATATTTTATTAAATTAATAATTACTATGTAAATAATTTTTTTTAAATTTACTTTAAATATATCATTAGTATATCAAAATGTATCATATTAAACCATTAGACAATATCAAATAAACAAATTTTAGTGATCCATTACATATTTTATATGAAACAAAAAATTATGTAATTTATTACAAATGAAATTTGTATATTAAAATTATTATATTAAATTTTACATAATTTTCTAATTATTCTATGTGAAAATATTAAAAAATTATTAAAAATTATTATATTAAATTGTTATATAATTTTCTTACTAATTTATCGGGATACAAAATTGTTGAACACCAATACATGCTTACTATTAGTATAAAATTAATGACCATTAATTGATCATAATAAGGGTATGGTCCCATGGAGGGGGGCTTCCTAAAAAATTTCATGGATGCTGCTTAGATTTTTTAGGAATATTTTAAGGCTAGTGGTCCCATGAATTCAATTTTGCAATTCAGTTTAAAAGTTTGAACTCCAAAATTTAAGGATCGAACTAGAGTATTTTTGTAAAAATTAATAAATAAATAAAAATTCTCTCATTTTTAATTTTTTTTAAGAATTTAATATTTTAAGTGATAGACAAGTGGCAGGAAAACTTTCTAAAAATTTCCTAAGCTGTAGGGACAATTTCTAGCCCCACCTCAATTTCACCGCTGAAAGATTCATTTCTAAAAGGTAGGGGCTCCTATTTTTCTAAAAAAGATTCTAATTAAATTTCGTAGCACAATTTTTTTTCTTCATGAGACCACTTGATCCATGAAAATAGAAGCCCAAGTCCCCCATGGGACCATACAATAACACTATCTAACCTCATGTGCCCATGCGGCTGTTTAGCTTATTTCGGCTAGCAGCCACTGCTCAATTTATTTAGGAGTTATTTGTGGAGCTGCTGGCCCCATGAATGCCTAATTTTTCTGCTTATTTTTTAGCAGCCAGCTTAAATTTGTATTAACAGTACTAATAACAATTTGTACCAAAAAAAATTAGAAAAAGAAAAAAAAAACAAATCTTAAAAAAGAGGGAAATAAATTTGTGGAGCCATGTGGATTTTTAACAAAATGCTTTTGCTGCTTATTTCCAGCCCCCCATTTTTTTTCCCACAACTTATTTTCAATTCCTAAACAATAGCTGCTCCATTAAAATAGGAAAAGATTCCAAATTATCCTTTCCCAACAATAAATTTTATCCATGGGAACACTCCCGCTGCTTAAATTTAAGAAGAAAATGGAGTTAAGCAGCCGCATGGGGACATGAAGTAAGATGTGCTCAAATATTCTACAAACTAACGTTCATAATATGCAAACTGGCTATCAATTTTTTTTTTGACTGAAGGTATTGGACGGGCAAAAATATTTATGACTACAAAAGTAAGAGGAGCTGTAAACAATGGCTCAAACAACTATAAAGTTAACTGCAAAACGACAAGGTTGTCCATGTGAATAAATGAAGAAGAAAACAAGAGTGAAACGACGATAAGAAAAGAATGGTTGTGCAAGAGTTGTAATTGCAATTTGAAAAAAGTCGTTCATATTAGGGTACAACTTAAGAACTAAATATCTTTGTTTCTCTTTTCTCTGAATGGTTATTAGCCAATTATTTTGCAGGCTACGATGACCGACTTGCAAATGCTTTAAATTGGCTACACATGTCTACTGCGTGGGAAAGGACGAGTAGAGTGAATTTAATAGATCGTACAACAGGCAGCTTCAGTACTTTCCCCGTCGTTTCGTAGAGGAAAAAAATAGTAAAAATGTTTGGAAATTACACAAGGAGTCGAAATGCCCAAAAGATAAAGCGAAAAGAAAATATATATTAGTAATGGTTTTAAGTTTTATTTCATGAATTTGTTTAGGGTTTCATATGTAGATCATTCTTTTTTTCTATTGGAAAAAGTTTTAAAAAATCAAATTACAGAGCGAGAGTACATAACTCAAACAAAACAGCAGCTAAAAGCTTACATAGAGACATGTAGCAACAACAAACCAGCTACAAAGCCTCCAAATAGTTGCATAACCGCAACCAAACAACCAACATTAACATTATTATAGATAAGGACAACAATCTCAAGAAGAGATACAGAGAACAACAATAAGATGAAAGAACAACACTTGGCAGAAAGGAGTGGTCAGCACCATCCAAACATCAACACAGCCACCCTCGTCCAAATGTGCCTGCAATAAAAAGCAGCTTTAGTCAATTCTAACTTGCAATATCTGTGAGCTTTACGAGGAGGGCACCTGAAATTCAAGAGAAATTTGTGTACACTATAAAGCTCTTAATGATTTAAAAAATATATCCCAGAGACATCTGTATCAGAATGAATACCACTAAACTGTTGAGATTTAGTTTTTGACTGAAAAGATCAAAATACCAGCATGCCATTCTCCCACAACATTTTGACTCGTCCACATTTGATTTTTAAACACTGCAATTTTTGAAGAGGAATCGATGAAGGAAGCTTGGTAATTCTGTTAAATTGCCCTCAATCTAGAGCCATAGTATGGAAGTTGACGTCTCAATACAACTATCTGGTTGGCCTAAAAAGAATGTAACTTTTGAACCCACGGATTTGTCGAGAAAGGAATGGAAACACCTGATATTGGTTTTGGCCAGTATTGTTTTGAAACCCATTGATTCCTGCATACACAAAAGCAGCTTAGATTTGTATTAATGTAATAAAAAAGTTAAATCTGGAATATTATAATACTTGGAAGGAATCAAGAGGCATAACAAACATACCAAAGATTTCAGATCATGAGGACACCACAGGCGATGAGGGCTAAGCTCAAGTGCCATTTCTCTTCCCAAGTCCCTCAGGTGGTCATGCATTCTGAATACAGTTTCATCTCTAATCCACGAACTGTCGATTTCTTCTACAAGACACTTATCTTTGAGTGTTTCCAGTGCATGCTTTGTGTTCCATCCTAATGCCTCCCATACTCTTTCGGCTATGCTTTTCGTTTTGCCTGAAAAAATGTGAAAAATCTATTGCAGTTACTGATTATTAATCTCCTATCTATAAAGATTATTTGACTGCCGAAAATTAATTCACAACAAATACTGAAAAATAATACAACTGCAACTTCACAAATAAAACTCATAGGAATAGAGAAGAAAAACATGCAAACTAATAAACACAATATTTTTGGACAAATTGTCCTTGAAAAAAAACCCTGGAGGGAAAACCAGTACTGCAGATGAGGAATTATATTAATCTTCAACATATCAAGAGATACAAAAGAAACTGCTTGCCTCTCACTGACAAAGCTTCGACAATATTCTTCACTGGATATTCTTCTCTCAATTTCTCTTGCTGAAATTCCACTGTTGCTGCCTCCAATGCTATCACTACGCCCTTGCTATCACTACAAGACTATTTGCTATCACTGCAAATATTTCTCCAACTTGTGTCTATCAGTCTATGTTCTCCAAATGCCCAATGACCCCCTTTTAAACTATTCTCATTGGAAAACCAATGGCCAAGATTTAATCTCAATCAATGGCTAAGATTAATTAGACTCTAACAAACCCTAACTAACTGGTTTCTAGAAGTCTCTAGAGGAATCAATTATTTAATTAAATAATTAAATATCTGGACCTAACTAACTTCTATCTAGAAGGACCTAACTAACTTCTATCTAGAAGTCTCAAGAATTAAATGCTAATTCTTGGAATTGGAGAAACAATTGTCCGAGCTACAATATTAAATTAACACTCCCTCTTAGCGAGGAAGGTGTTCTGCATAACACCCAACATATCTCTGAAGAAGATGAATTTTTCCTTCCCCAAAGCCTTTGTCATAATGTCTGCTACCTATTGATCTGTAGGTATATATTGTAGCTGAATAATCCCCTGTTGTACACAATCCCTGATGAAATGATACCTGATGTCTATATGCTTAGACCTATCATGAAACACCGGATTCTTAGACAACTTGATGCAACTCTGATTGTCACAGTGTATCATTGTAGTCTCAACCCTCTGACCTAACAAAGCTACCAACAACTTTCGAAGCCATATCACCTCACATGTCGCCATGCTAGCTGCTATGTATTCTGCCTCTGTAGAACTCAGGGCCACGGACTTCTGTTTCCTGCTGTACCAAGAGACAACTCCTGATCCCAAGCTAAAGCAACACCCTGAAGTGCTTTTCCTGTCCATTGTACTGCCTGCCCAATCTGCGTCAGTATAGCCTATCAACTTGATACCATCATCTCGAGTATATTTGATCCCATACTCGATTGTACCACGCAAATACCGCAACACATGCTTTGCCGCTATCCAATGCATTCTCTTTGGCTCAACCATCAACTGACTAAGAGAATTTACTGCAAAGGATATATCTGGTTTGGTGTTGACCAAATACATGAGAGACCCAATCAACTGTCTGTATAAGGTGGGGTCTACATCCTTCTCTCTGGATGAGTCTACCTTCTTCCAATTCGTGATCATAGGAGTAGACATGGCTCTACAATCCTCCATCTCGAACCTCCTCAAGATTTCAATGCAGTATTTCCCTTGTCCAAGGAAAATCACACCATCTGTCTACCATACCTCCATGCCTAGAAAGTAGTGCATAAGCCCCAAATCCTTCATCTCGAACTCTGCTGCAAGGTCCCTCTTGCACTCCTTTATGAGCCCCAATGAACTTGTTAAAAACAAGTCGTCCACATATAGAACAAGAATGAGAATCTCACCCCCAACTACCAAGTAGTAGAGATTAGCATCTGCTTCACTCTTCACAAAGCCCAATCCCTGCAAGTATTCATCAATGCGCTCATACCACGCCCTGGGAGCCTGCTTGAGTCTGTACAAAGCTCTCTTCAATCTGCACACGTGGGTTTCACTGTTGTGTGCTACAAAGCCCTCTGGTTGTTCTATGTATACTTCCTCTTTCAATTCACCATTAAGAAACGTTGTCTTGACATCCATTTGATGGATCTGCCATCCCATCTGTGCTGCAAGAGAGATCACAGCTCGTATAAAAGTATACCTAGCCACTGGAGCAAATGTCTCCTCATAGTCTATTCCCTCCTTCTAAGAGAAACCCTTGGCCACAAACCTTGCCTTGTATTTCTCGATGCTACCATCTGTACCATGCTTGATCTTATAGATCCAGCGTGATCCAACCACTGCCCTATCTGTCGGTCTAGGCACAACCTCCCACACATCGTTCTGCACTATTGAGGTATATTCCTCAACCATTGCATCTCGCCACACTTGTTTTTGTGCGACCTCCTAATAACTGGAAGGCTCACTATCTACCAACTGACTAACTAAAGCCATATAGTCATTATACCTGGTTGCTTGTCTCCGCTGCCTATTACTCGTCCTAGGAGCTCCCACAAACTCCCGAGTATCCTGTTGGTTACTACTACCAACTGTAGAGGATGAAATATCAACCCCCATGTGTTTCTGATGCATCTCTTGGATCTATTGCATCTGTTGCTCCATACTCTATGAACTCTCAGAACCTGAGCCTGTGCTTGTACTAGTCACTGTACTCGAGCTTTGCTGTCCCTGATCTGATTGCTCAATCCTTGGAATTTTTGTTGGCTCCTCACTCTGATCATCTACTAGCAAATCTCTAGACCTTCTAAATGCCTTGTCCTCCATGAACTTGACATCATGCCTAACTATAATCCTCCTGGCCCCTAGAATAAATATCCGATATGCCTTTGAGGTCTCGCTGTACCCCACAAAGTACCCTCTCTCTGCAGTCTAATCTAACTTGGAACGTGTAGCACCTGGAATGTGACAATATGTCAAACTCCCAAATATCTTGAAGTGCCTAACATCTGGTTTCTTCCCTGAGAATGCCTCCTCTGGTGTCATCTTGCCCAATACCTTATGTGGAACCCTGTTTTGTATGTATACTGTTGTACTACATTCCTCTTCCCATAAGTAATGTGGCATATCCTGGTCATACAACATAGCCCTTGCCGCCTCTAATATAGACCGATTCTTCCTTTCAACAACCCCATTTAGCTGTGGGTTGTAAGAAATAGTCCACTCTCTCTTAATTCCTTCCCTGGTACAGAACTCCTGGAACTCTTTCCCTTTGTACTCGCCTCCATTGTCTGACCGAAGAACCTTTATCTTCCTGCCTTTCTAATTCTCCACAAGAGCTTTGAACTCTTGGAAACGACTGAAAACCTCATCTTTAGTCTTCAAGAAGTATATCCAGTTCTTCCTGGAGAAATCATCAATAAAAGTAACAAAGTACTTGTATCCTTTGGGAGACTTTGTCGACATTGGTCCACATATATCTGAATGTACTAGATCAAGAACACCCTTGAATCTGGTGTCACTCCTTGGAAAAGTTGCTTTCACAAACTTCCCCAACACACATCCCTTACATACATCATCATGCTCTGTGCTCACCTCTGGGACACCTATCACTGTCTCACGAAGCAATTTGAGTGCTCCATGATGTATATGGCCCATCCTCCTATGCCATAGCTCTCCTTGATCTCTAGAATTTTCGTTGCTCATTAGTGCCTTATGAGTATCAAACTGCAACCTGTAAAGTCGGCCGCTCCTAACTCCAATAGCTATGGGTGATTTCCAATCCTTGTGCTTGATTGACACATTTTCCCCTCTAAAGAGTACATTGTAGCCTTTATCCTGAAGGACAAATACGGAAATAAGATTCATACCCAAGCCTGGCACATGCAACACATCATGAATGGGAATCGGCTTGCCATTCTCCCTCTGAAATAGAACAGTCCCTTTTCCAACTGGATTTAGTTTGGACATGTTCCCCATATAAATCTGGATTCTGATGTCCTCCTCCTTATAACTGGAGAAGTATTCTCTAACTCCTATCATATGAAATGATGCCCCACTGTCTATATACCAAACACCCTATGAGGTTGAGCTAATCATACAAGCTATGAGTGCAAACTCATCTTCCATTATGCTAGAGAGCTCATCTGCACTTGCTGAAGTTGTCGTCTGCTTCTTGCCTTTCTTCTTTTGTGGGCAATTGCTGACATAGTGGCCAAACTCGTGACAGTCGTAGCACTTGACTTTAGACAAGTCCTTCTTCTTCTCGCCTTTAGGATTTGATCCTTTGCTAGACCCCTTGTTTGCTTTACCTTTTCCTGCTAGGGCAACGTTTTCTTGTTCTGCCTCACTTTTCTGACTCTTACTGCTGGCACCATTGACAAGGCTTAATCTAAGCTCCTCCTGAGTGAAGTCACTCCATAGTCGATCCCAACTCAGTAAGGTGTCTCGTCCATTAATAACTTGAACAAAGACATCCCACTACTTAGTAAACCCATTTAGGGCTATCCGTACTAGCTCGTCATCATCTAGTTTATCTCCAACAGCTACCAACTCATCTTTGACAAGTCTAAGTCTGGTGAGGTAACTTGTAACATCTTCTCCTTTGTTCATCCTGGTGTTCCTCAACTTTTCTCTGAGAATCAGCTTCCTATTAGTGGTAGCATTCTGGTACAAATTCAAAATGGTGTCCCACATCATCTTCATTGTATCCAACTCTGCGATATGTGGAACAATATGATCCTTAACACCATCAAGAATCAACCTCCTTGCCTTGGCATCTTCCTTCTTATATGCTAAGAGTTGTGATGGATCTGTAGGTACAGCTACAACACTGGTAACATATTCTTTGATACCATTCTCTTCTAGCAATAAAAAAATTCTGGCTTTCCAGACACCAAAATTTGAGGCTCCATCCAATCTGTCCTGATCTCTTAAACCTGCTGAGGCCATCTCAAACAAAAAATAGTAATAACAAAAATAATAATACTGAAGATGTAGAACTGGGTTTTATAAACCCTCTATTTTCCTTTTCTTCCTGTGCCTGCGCTAAGCTCTTTCTGCCCTTAGATCTGCTCTGATACCATGTGAAAAATCTATTGCAGTTACTGATTATTAATCTCCTATCTATAAAGATTATTTGACTGTCAAAAATTAATTCACAGCAAATACTGAAAAATAATACAACTGCAACTTCACAAATAAAACTCACAGGAATAGAGAAGAAAAACATGCAAACTAATAAACACAATATTTTTAGACAAATTGTCCCTGAAAAAAAACCCCGAAGGGAAAACCAGTACTGTAGATGAGGAATTATATTAATCTTCAGCAAATCAAGAGATACAAAAGAAACTGCTTGCCTCTCACTAACAAAGCTCTGACAATATTCTTCACCGGATATTTTTCTCTCAATTTCTCCTGCTGAAATTCCACTGCTGCTGCCTCCAACGCTATCACTGCGCCCTTGCTATCACTGCAAGACTATTTGCTGTCACTGCAAAGATTTCTCCAACTTGTGTCTATCAGTCTGTGTTCTCCAAATGCCCAATGACCCCCTTTTAAACTATTCTCATTGGAAAACCAATGACCAAGATTTAATCTCAATCAATGGCTAAGATTAATTAGACTCTAACAAACCCTAACTAACTGGTTTCTAGAAGTCTCTAGATGAATCAATTATTTAATTAAATAATTAAATATCTGGACCTAACTAGCTTCTATCTAGAAGTCTCAAGAATTAAATGCTAATTCTTGGAATTGGAGAAACAACTGTCCGAGCTACAATATTAAATTAACAAAAAAAACAAGCAGTATCCATGAAAACCTGTTTTTCTTCACCATCCAATGCTTCAAAGCTTATTAACAGTCTTTGCTTTACATCCCGCGGCAGCGTCTTCCTAACTTTACTCAATTTTGAACTCCAATAACTCTGATTTCTACCACGAACATGTCTGCCTAGAACCTGAAGCGACAAAGGTAAGCCTCCACACACGTTCACGAAGTCATCAACCAGTAACTCGTACCCGCTACATAGATGGCCAACCTGGAAGGCATGCTGGCAAAAGAGTTCTCTAGCATAGTTTCTATCCATTCCTTTCAAATTGTAACTAGCAGTAATCCCTGCAGTTATAAGCAAACCTACGTCACGGGTTGTGACAATAACCAGACTATCACCAGAATTTTTTAAGATATCCATGACCGCTAGAGCATTTAACTGCTCCACATGATCGACATCATCTACAACAATTAAAACGCTTACTGAAGGGCTCCTTCGTAAATGATCTTTAAGATAGGTTGTTCCTTCCTCTGTATTTGTGAAACTGATCTCTTTGCTAAAGAGCTTAGTGATAAGCTTACCTTGCAAGGAAGGAAACTGGTTTGTCGCAGACTTTTCTCGCACATCAAACAAAAAAATTGATCTCATGTACTTCGATCTCTCTCGGTTAAACAATTCTTTGAGGAGAGTCGTTTTCCCCACTCCGCCCATGCCAAAAATGCCCACTACCTGAGTCTTATGCTTCCCGTCTTCCTGCTCGCACTGACTTTCAAAATCTTCTACAAGTTCATCAAGGCATCGCCTTTCAAAATCTTTCACAAGATTGTTGAGCCCCACTGGATATTCAGCAACATGTAATAATGTTTTCCTTTGTACTTCTTTTTGCACAGCTGCTACTATTTTGTGGCAATCCCCTTCACTGAAACATTGTAAATGATAGTTGAGAAAAATGATAAACCAAAGGAATTATATAATGTGCAACTACCAAAATAACAGAAATAATTAGATGCAATGAATGTTAAGTGGACCATTCATTATCATGAGAGATGGGTTCTTGTGAATCACTACTCATGAATCATGAATCAATGAGTTTGACTCGAAAATTACACGGTTGAATCCTAATAGCAATATCATAATTTGACACGCTGTGGAAGAAACCTCCTACTTATCAGAAATACTACCTGTTAAATTCTTCCCCGGCTATCAGAGAAAGAGACCGAAGGGCTTCTTTCCACGCGTTAAGCTTCTCCAGGTGTCTGCCCTTCTCTTCATATTTAATGAATGTTTTAGCGTATACTCCTGTTTCTATGTAGCGTAGGTCAGAAGGCTTCACTTGATAAAACACAGGGATAATTTTGGCCGTACTTTCTAACATGAGAACTAGTTCATTCAAACACCAAGCCGACTCCGCATATCTTTCGGAAAAGATGGCTATGTGTACCTTAGCAGAGCGGATGGCTGTCTCTATAGTAGAAGGAAATGAATTTCCTACCTCTTTTTTCTTCGGAATCAAGATACGCGTCTATTTCCAACTGCTGAAGAGAGTTGTAAAGCTGAGTAGCCAAAGTTCCTTTGACATCTGGGCCTCTGTGGTTGATGAAAACATCATACAATGTTGAAGATTGACAAACTTTCCTTCTTTTGCCGGCAAGTTCCATTCCAGAAAAAACATTAAATTCCTGATTTTGCTGCTGAGATGAAGAAGAAGATGCCATTGATTCCAATCCAAACGCTAATAACCCGTTCAAAAATAGAAAGAAAGAGCAGAACGAATAGGGATTAATTGCAGTGTGCGTAACGAAAGAGCAGATTATGTGGAGAGGAAGGATAGCGTGAATTAAATAGATAACACCACAGGCGGGTTCAGTAATTTCCTCGTTGTTTCCTTGAGGAAAAGAATAGTAAAGGAAACGCTTAGAGATTACACAAGGCGCCGACCTGCACAAAGAAATGGGCAAATACAGTCATTTATCGACACATCTAAGGCCAAAAGAAACGAAAGAAAATGCCTAGAAATTACAGTCCCCGACCTGTACAAAGAATAAAGTGGTTTCGGTTCGAGCAAAGGAAAATGCGTTGGAAAGAAAAAAAGAGATTGGATTCGATTTGGTTCACAGAGTGATTGTGACGTCCACTTCTAAAGAATCAAATGTCCAAGAAAGTGATTACACTGGCGGTGCCGTGCTGATTGGAAAAAGTAATTAGGATGTCTCTTGTCACATCCAATATTCAATATTTAGTATAGATTTTTATTTTATTTTTTAAATTATATATTGATAAAAAAAATTGCATAAGGATTTAAAATATAATTGTATTTTTAGATTTTATATATATTTCAATTAAATTTGATTGATTCTGTAGTAATATTTCTTATTATTTATTTACCTATTTCATACATTTAATCTTATTCTATTTCTACTAACACCCATTTTCATATATTCATATTATTGAGATACCATTAGTTACATCTATACTCACATTAATATCCATACATAATTCATTCTCTTGAAGTTAATATTTTTTTATCTAAATTTAATTTCACATCACTTAGAATTCATCATGAAACATTTTGAGATTGAATATCAAATTTAAATTTTTTAAATTCAAATACCTTGTGTTGTTTCCTACTAGAAGAGAAGACTCTATAATTGGACATGTACCAATAATTGTGAGAGTACTTGCCATAATTTGATCTATTAATAGAATATATTTTTATTAATAGAAAATATCAATAATATTTTATTATGATATTTCTATCAGGATTCAACCGTGTAGAAACAAGCAATATCATTAGTATAAGCCTCCTACTTATCAATATTTTATTATATTAATAACTATTATGTATTATGATATTGCTATCAAGATTCAACCGTGTAGTTTGGAGTCAAACTCATTGATCCATGATTCATGAGTAGTGGTTCACAAGAACCTATCTCTCATGATAACTATTATGTAAATAATTTTTGTAAAAATTGCTTTAAATATATCATTAGTATATCAAAATATATCATATTAATCATTAAACAATACCAAATAAACAAGCATTAATAATCTATTACATATTTTATATGAAACCAAAAATTATGTAATTCATTACAAATATAATTTGGATATTAAAATATTAAAAATTATTATATTGAATTTTATATAATTTTCTCATTAATTCATAAAAATTATATATAAAAATATTTAAAAATTATTATATTAAATTTTATATAACTTTCTAACTAATTTATCCAGATACAAAATTGTTGAACACCAATACATGCTTACTATTAGTATAAAATTAATGACCATTAATTGATCACAATAACGCTATCTAAGATGTGATCAAATATTCTACAAACTAACGTTCATATCACGCAAAACCGCTATATAAAGTAAGAGAAGAGCTGTAAACAACGGCTCAAACAACTGTAAAGTAAACTGGAAAACGACATGGTTGTCCGTGTGAATAAAAGAAGAAAACAATAGCGAAAGGACGATAAGAAAATGAATGGTTGTACAAGAGTTGTAATTATTATTTTGCAGACGCGGTAAATTGACTGCACATGTCTACCGTGCAATTGTGGGAGAGTTGTAATTATTATTTAATAGATCGTCCAACAGGCAGCTTCAGTACTTTCCCCGTCGTTTCGTAGAGGAAAAAAATAGTAAAGAAAACGCTTGGAAATTACACCAGGCGTCGACATGCCCAAAAGATAAAGCAATAAAAACTTCCATTTTAAAAAAAAGAAAGATAAAGCGAAAATTTGTTTAGGGTTTCTTATTTGGATCATGTTTGTAAATAATTGATATAGAAGCAAATTTTAAGTAAATATTTATTTGATTAATAGTAAAAAATTAAGTGATCTCAATTTCATTTTTTATGGTTTCATTCAAATGATGTTTTGCATAATCAAATTTAATTATTTATAATTTTTTAGAACATCCTAAAACTTGTATCTTATCAATAATTCCTTTTCCACCAAATCAATTTTTTTAACTAATCTATTATTACTTAAATTTTATATATTTCTCTATGTAAAAACTATTTTTTCCCTTAATTTAGTTGTTTTTATATATATGAATTGAAAAGGAGGAACATATCATTATTTTGTAAATGGTTTCATGCTTGATTCCATGTTGTTGAACAATCTAGATTTAAATCTTAAACATGTTTAGTTATATTGTGAATGGTTTCAAAGTTTCATTTCATAAATTTGTTTAGGGTTTCATATGTGGATCGTATTTGTAAATAGTTGATATCAAAAGTACAACTATAAGAAAATGTTTATTTGGTTAACAACAAAAGATTAAGGAGTATCTACTATAGCAAACTCACTTAAGACGTGATCTCAACTCGTTTGTTATGGTTTCTTTCAATCTACAATTGACTTAAACATGTTTTATAAATGACATTTTGAGATAACTTTCCAAATAAATATGTGTGACCATTTTTCATGCACAATCAAACTTCATCATCTATAATTTTCTAGAACATTTTAAAACTTGCACCTCATCACCCACTTGTTTTCCATCAAATCAATCATTTTTAGCTAATCTTTTATTACTTAATTCTATGATATAAATCTTTTAAAAATTAGTATTTCTTTATGTAAAAAACTATTCTTTTCCTAAGCATAGATTTCAAATATAAATATTATAAAAAAAATTCACCAATTTTAACTTACACTAATTAGATGCCAAATTTATTTTTTAATTAATTAAAAAATTACCTTCCTATAATTATTGAAACTGCATCATAAAAACTATTTTTGTTATATAAAATCATGGATAAAGAAAATTGAAATATGTTTTCTTGTAATAAAGAATCTTATTGCCTCAAAGCATGAATAACCCAAAATTAGACTCGGCCCCTTAAAGGATGTTAATAATGTGAATGGATAAAAAAATTGATTGAAAACCTACCAATTATTAATTAAAATTAAGAGAAAATAATTTAACTAAATTTGGATAATAAGTTCTATGTAATAGAGATCTAGACCTTCTTTGTGTCTAAACTTCTCCCTCCATACCCCCCCTCTCTCTCTCTCTAACCCATCCCTCTATACCTCTTTCTCTCCCCCTCTCTTCCTCCCTCCTTCCCTCTCCAAATCTCTCCACCTTCCTCCTTCCCTCTCTCTATCTCACCTCTCTCTTCCTACCTCTCCCTCCCTCCTCTCTCTCTCCTCTCTCTATTTATATCTATCTCACCTCACTCTCCCTCCCTACTTCTCCCTTCCTCCTTCTCTCCCCTCTCTCTACTTCTGTCTATCTCACCTCTCCCCCTCCCTACATCTTCCTCCCCCCTCTCTCTCACTTTCCCTATTTACTTCTCTCTATCTCTCTCTCCATCTCTACCTCTCCCACCCTCCTTCCCTCTCTCCCTCAATCTCCCCAACTTCCTCCCCTTTTTTAACCACATCTTAATGTACATCAAAGAGAGAGACATATAGACAAATATATAGAGAGAAGGGAGGGTGGGAGAGAGAGAGGGGGGGGAGAGGTAAAGAGATATATGTTAGGTAGATAGAAGTAGAGAGAGAGTGGTGAGATAGAGGGAAGTAGAGGGAAGGCAGGAATGAGAGAGAGAGAGAGAGTAGTAGGGAGTGATGGAGGGAAAGGTAGGTAGAGAGAGGGAGAGGGGAGATAGAGAGTGTAACATAGTAAAAGGGAACCCTAAGGTTAATGTCTAAACTTAGGATTATTTTTGCTCCTTTTTCAAAGGTACATTAGGATGCAAATCGGCAAGGTGTTTAGATTGACTTTCAACCATGAAGGTGAGTCAATTAGACCTAGATTTGCATCTTTTAGAGTCTTGGAATGGATTAGAATTGATTTTTTTTATTCACTTAGCTAGACTATGTTCCCTAATATAAAAAATGCAAGATCCCAACAAGTGATAGACTAAAATAGAGATATGCAAGTAGATATGGGAAGGGTAGAGTGATTTGTACCTATCCTAAAAGTTTGATGCCAGCTTGAATATGAGGACAAAGTTTCCCAACGGTGTTTGAGTCCTTGTAGGGGTGTCTTGCTCTACTTTTGTAGCCTTCTAATGTCAAATCTAAGATCCCTATTTTTGCTTGTAGACTTGTCAAATCATTGTTGGATAATTTTGTAGGTGAGTTTTTGTGAGTTGACAAAGTGTGGGGATTTGAATGCAACAATGAAAAATGTGTCTTCAAGCTTCCTTCAATCCTCTCCAAACATAAAACCTACACATTTAAAGAGAGAGGAAATTTTGTGTCATTTAGGGGCTTGCCTTAGTCAAACCTCGTGTTAGTTTTTCTACTTACACAATGGTAATGCTAATAATATGAAAGATAAATTATAGGAAGGAATGATGAATCAACAAAGTGTTGGTGCTCACCACCCTTCAATGGATTCCTTGAAGGATTAAAGTCATGCACATCACTTCAAGCTCTTGGATCTTTTTTTTGTGATTTCTTAAAATGTTTGGAGACCTACAATCAGGGTTAGCCTTCACAAATAATGATAACATGAGCATATATAAACTCACATATGATTTGACATGATGCTTGGATCTTGAATTGTTGCAATAGATCTTTGAAATGTTGTTCTTGATCATTAATTCTCGAACTTGGTAGATAGATCTCAAATGATGAAATGATTAGGTATTTATAAACTTTTATACTAATTTCCTGAAAATTAAATCTCAATAGCCAACATTTGCAACTTGAATTTCAAATGTTAAAATGCTAACACCGACATATTTAAATTTGGATCTCAGCAAAATAGGGGGACTCAAATGCCCAAGGGTGTCCCAGACCTACCCATATTTTTTTAGATTTTAGGTGTCAAGGTCAAAACATTAAATGAATGCATTTATTCGATGCTTGCAATTTCTCAAAAAATAATAAAAATGGGCTATATAATGCATAATTTAGGAAAGTAGAGACTTAATTAAGTTCAATAATTTTGGGGGACAAAACATAGTGCGAAATTATCAAGGGTGACAATTTATGATGCTACATAGAGTAAAGAGAGAATGAGTGAAGGGAAAAATGAGGGTGGATCTAATGACCCAACAGTGCATAATACATTCCCTTAATACTTTAATACAACAGAGGAGAGGAGAATAAATAGGTTCAAAAAGCTTTATAAACTTACTTGAGAAGAATAAAACCAATAAAAATAGATAACAGAAACAAGCATTCATAGTTGACACAAGATATACGTGGGAAAACCTTTACAGGTAAAAAACCCACCACACAAAGTCAAGACAATTGTATTACAGTAACAAAATAGTTACATACAATGTTCAGTCTTCTCTGATTAGCTCATAGCAGTACTAACATTTTCTATCTCACTATTACAATGTTATTTCTAACATACAGTTCAAATTTTTTTAAAATCATGCAATAATGTACTCAACTTCATAAGTCATACGTTGCATTCAAATCTATCAAAAAATCGCCGACCATCAAATTCATGAATCACTCATCCAATCATGCAATTGATTTTCTCTGACAGATATCTTCATCATCGAGCCACCTAGGCATTCAATGCCATTCCATAATCGGGTTTCAATCCCTGTAGAACAGGTCTGCATTAACTGCCATTTACTACATTAGCCTTTAGCCAATCAAACAGTTGTCAACATGCCATGTGTCCTTCTTGCATTCGCTATTGCACTTTGACTCCGACTCAAAATCGGTCAAACTTGCCCTGAGCTCGTCCGAGATCTCTAAGTCTTTACCGCTCTACAGCCAAGCCTGTTCATCCTGCTCGCGATATAGCGGTGAGTCGATCGAGCTCAGCCGAGCTCTTACCGCTCTACCGTAGCTAGGTTTGAGTTGTCCTGCGGTATAGCGGTGAGCTCATCCGAGCTCACCGATGACTTCACCGAGCTCGCCCGCCTCGCCTCTGAAAACACCACCATGCTACCACGGGGGCCGAGAGGCCACCCCGCGATAGGGTGGTGACCATCAACCAGACCGTTGGTGGTCTTACCGCGGCCACCATGGTTAGTCACTTAACTATCTGTGGTGCGGTGGTAACCGCCAGACCCAACCGTAGGCGATCTCACCATAGCCACCGCAGTGAGTGGACCCACCGCCTGCGGTATGGTAGTAACCGCCAAGACCACTGCAAGCAGCATCACCGCGGCCACCGCGGTGAGTGGACCCACCGCCTACGGTATGGCGGTAACCGCCAAGACCACTGCAAGCAGCATCATTGCGGCCACCGCGGTGAGTGGACCCACCGCTTGTGGTATGGCGATAACTGCCAAGACCACTACAGGCGGCATCATTGCGGTGAGTGGACCCACCACCTGCGATATGGTGGTAACAACCAAGACCACTGCAGGTGGCATCACTGCGGCCACCACGGTGAGTGGACCCACCGCCTACTGTATGGCGGTAACTGCCAAGACCACTGCAGGTGGCATCATCGTGGTCGGTGGCTTAACCGCCCGCGGTAGGGTGGTGACCGACAAGGCAGACCGAAAGATGCCAAACGCGACCACTGCGGCTAGGGAACAGACAATAAGCGATAACATGATAAACCGTCAAGGCCTTCACCGCGGTACCGCCAAGGCGGGAAAAGAGCCAAGCACGGTATGGTGGTAAACTCCAGAAACAACAAATTTTTGCCAAGACATGAAAACAAGGGATTCAAGCTAGAAGTTGAGACACATTTCTCAACAAGCTCCCACTTGGTGAACACTTCTAGCTCCCTTATGACTTCAAAACTTACTGTCTGTCATAGGCCCCAAGGCCCATCGATTTTGCACACCATCTGAACTTGTCTATGCTAACCAGCTTCGTCAAAGCGTCTGTAACATTCTTCAAGGTGTCGACCTTTTCCAGATTGACCTTGCCATCTTCAACCATATCCCTCGCGAAGTGATATTGCACATGAATGTGCTTGGTCCTGGCATGAAAGGTTGGATTCTTTGCCAAACAAATGGCACTTTGACTGTCACAACAGATTGAAATCTGCCCAGCATTAAATCCAATGTTTGAACATAAACGCCTCAACCAAACAACTTCCTTACAGGCATGAGTTGCAGCCATGTACTCTGCCTCTATCGTGGATAAAGCAACTACAACCTGTCACTTGCTCACCCAACTGATTGCTCCACCATTAAGCATGAAAGTGTATCCATTGGTGGATCGTCTGCTATCAATGTCTCCTGCCCAATCTAAATCAACATACCCATGAATGTTGAGAGTCCTCTGTGATGCAACCAAATTGCCATGGTAACACAGGGCATAGTCTGAAGTCCCCTTCAAATACCTGAATACTCTTTTCACAGTATCCCAATGTGATCTTCCTAGATTTTCCATAAATCGGCTTAGAACTCCCACTGCTTGGGCAATGTCTAGTCTTGTGCAGACCATAGCATACATCAAATTGCCAACACCACTTGCATAAGGCACACTAGTCATGTCCTCCATCTCAGTAGCAGACTTTGGATAGTCTTCAACAGACAGCTTAGTTCCATGCATGATTGGAACAACAAGCTGCTTGCAATCATCCATGCTAAACCTCTCAAGAACTATTTTTACATACTTACTCTGACTGACCCAAAGCTTTTTGTTTGTTCTATTTCAGGTTATCTTCATTCCAAGAATGTACCTAGTTGCACCAAGATCTTTTATTTTGAACTTTTTAGATAACTGAGATTTAAGATCACAAATCATAGTCTTGATATTTCTAATGAATAACATATCATCCACATTAAGGGTAATAACAAGCACACGATCATTCTCAAATTTATAATAAATGCAATGATCAGATTTTGATCTCACAAATCTAATTGATAACACAAACGTGTCAAATTTCTGGTACCACATTCTAGGAGATTGCTTTTAACCATAGAGAGATTTATTTAACTTACAGACCAGATTTTGTTTACTTCTTTCAACAAAATGCTCAGGCTGGGACATGTAGATTTCTTCTTCCAGCTCACCATGGAGAAACGTTGTCTTCACATCCATCTTCTCAATTTCAAAATCATACACAGCTGCCAATGACAATAAAAATCTGATGGATGTCAACTTTGCTACAGGGGAAAAACTCTCTCCATAATCAATTCCCTCAATCCGGGAAAAACCCTTTGCAACCAGTTGTGCCTTATACTTCTCAACACTGCCATCAAGGTCCGTCTTCTTTTTGAATATCCACTTATAGCCAACAAGCTTTCGCCCTTTAGGCAGTGGTACCAAATTCTAGGTTTCATTCTTTTTCAAAGAATCCATCTCTTCATTCATGGCTTTCAGCCAGGAATTTGAATCAGCCATCCTGATTGCTTCTTTCACAATCCTAGGTTCATCAGTGCTAGTAATTAAAGCATAGACATAGTTCGAATCTAACATAGAGAAACCATACCTTTCTGGTTTCCTTTTTTCTCATGTAGATCTTCTTACAGGCTGAGGTTGTTCTTCATCATCTGAACTTCCAGAGTTGCTTGAACTCTCCTCAGTTTCAGGTATATCATGCAGCTCTTCCCTTTCTGGAGTTTGTGGGATTTCATCTGCATCCTTCTTCTTGTCAGTCTGATCTATCTCAAGCTGCTAATCACATACTGAAGGTTTTATCTCTCGAAATATCACACTTCTGTTGTATATAACCTTCTCAGTAACAGGGTTCCAAAGCTTGTATCCCTTCACACCAACTCCATAGCCGATGAGAATACATTCGATAGCCTTGTTATCCAATTTTGATCTCTTTTCATTTGGCACATAAACATATGCCTCACAGCCAAAGACATGGACATGCCTCAGAGAGGGCTTCTTACCAGACTATGCTTCCAAAGGCGTCCTATCAAAAAGAGCAGAGCAAGGAGATCTATTTATTAGATAACATGTTGTAGCCACGGCCTCAACCCGGAACTTCTGCTCTAGACCAACACCACTCAGCATACTCCTTGCCTTTTCCATCAGTGTCCTGTTCAACCTTTCAGCAACTCCATTTTGTTGTGGAGTGTAGGGCATTGTCTTATGTCTTTTAATTCCATGATTAGTGCAATACCTTTAAAAATCTGCAGAACAAAATTCACCGCCATTGTCTGTCCTCAAACATTTAATTTTTCTTCTAGTCTAATTCTCTACCAAAGATTTAAATCCTTTAAACTGATTGAACACTTTTGATTTACTTTTAAGGAAGTATACAAATGCTCTTCTCAAACAATCATCAATAAAAGAAACATAATATCTAGACTTTGATAACGAAGGAACATTAACTGAACCAAACACATCAGAACGAACATAATCCAGTATACTAGAAGATTTATGAGGACTAGAATAAAATGAAACACGGTGTTGTTTTCCATAGATACAATGTTCACAAAAATCGAACTCAAGGTTACAATCATCAAGCCCTTCTACAAGATTTTTATTCTTCAAGGTTTTTAAACCTTTCTCACCTATGTGACCAAGTCTATGATGCCATAGCATAGTCTTCTTAGCTGGGAGTTTTACCTCCAAAGCATTTGCAAATAAAGAAGTGTCTACATCTTTCTCTTCAGGGATAGCTTTGCTTGACTTTACAGAGGCATTGTTACATTGAACAGGACGTGCATCCAACTTATACAGACTGCCAGTATGAACACCCTTAGCCAACACCATTGCACCTCTAGCCATTTTACATCCCTTACTTGAGAAATAAACTTCTACACCAGCATCATTTAACTTACTGACAGAAAGAAGATTACGAGCCAGACCTGGTATGTGAAGTATGCCACCAATAACTTTGACTCTCCCATCAGGAAACTGAATTCTGACTCTTCCTCTGCCAACTATCTCCAACGTTGAATCACTTGCCAAGTATACCTTTCCACTCATACTTCTTGTATTTAGAGAATCATTCTCTATTGGACGTCATGTGAAAGGATGCACCTGAGTCAACCAGCCAGACATCATCCGATGCCTAAGTTGTCAAGGCTGCTACAATGAAGGTGTTTGCATCACTTTGAGAAGATTCATTGTCAGAAAAATTCTTCTTCTTCTTCTCCTTGCAGTCTTTCCGGATATGACCAGGTTTCCCACAGTTCCAGCATTTCACCTTGAACCTTTTACCAGGAGACTTTGATCTCCCTGCAGATTTGGATTTTGACTTCTTGTCTTTCTTTTTACGTTTCTCCTTTGGTCTACCTCGAACAACAAGAGCATCTTTGGCCATCTTAGAGGACTTCCTTCGCATTTTTTCAGACAGAAGTGAAGCATCCACGTCATCCATCTTGAATGCAGTGGTTGTGCTTCCAATAGCCATCACAAGATGATCCTGTTGATGGTGTTTTTATGCACTTCACAACACAGGTAATACATAGGTGCATTACCTCTCTTGAAAGATAATTTTCCACAATCAAATTGCAGAACACTATCCCAAGGTCTCTTGGATGTCAGGTCATGACGATGCTTGGAATATTTCAATTGTTTGATATGATTTTGCTGGAATTACAAGGCGGTCTTACATGGTTTGAAGCTGTGGGAGAATTAGGTCAACGAATGGAGTTATTCGAATATGGAATTACTGCATCTGTTGTTGTAGGTTCAAACAACAGTCTTGGACTCCATTGTTTCATAGGATTTGGCTTTACAATGTGCAATGAGCCTTAGCACAGGTTGTTTCTAAAAAAAAAGGGAAAAAGGGCGAGGAAGCAGGATGGTTCCTGGACCTACAACTACTGATGAACAGTGATCATGGAGGTTCCTGTTGTGGACAGTTTCCTTAAACAAAATTTCACTTAATTTGAATTCTCACAATTTCACGAAATCTATGCTATCTTCTAGGGATTGCAGTTATTCATCATTCATTCGCCATGTAAATGTGAACAAAGAAAAAGTTTAATGAGCAGCTATGAAATTATAGTCTAGGCTAACTTTACACAGTCATTTACCAGTAGCAAATGACGAAAAGTATGGACGAGGAAAGCATACACACAACATGAATCTTCAAAACCAAAGAAAACATACTAAATCCACTACAACTAACTAAAGGAAACTAGAACAACAAAGTAACTTGAAACAAATTTTTAACTAAAGGGAGAAGAATCATGAAACATGTAGAGAAAACTAGAAATACACCAGGAAATGACTGTATTTTCTATTATAATTTCTGCAGCATGCCTTTACAACAACTCAGCTCCCTAAAATGAGAGGAGGAGAGCCCTATTTATAGTTTTCAAAAAAAAAAATGAGTGGCTAAGATTGGATTCTATTGTGTGGCCAAGATTCACTTTACACTAGGGTTTCACCTACCCCCAAATACATTTCATTTATAAGACTTTTCTTATCTTTTCCCTATTTCGTCATCTAGTGACAACACTGTAGCAATTTCATCCTGTAGCTGTTTGCTCTTTGTTGTAGCTATTCTTTGAGGAACTCTTCATCGATGACTAGATTGCCTTTGAGCTTCTTTAATGTTGCATACTCTATAAAGCTCAAAATCAATGGCTCAAAATTGTCCAACTCCATGATGTCGGGCCACAAAATTTGAAAGCTCAACTCCTGAGAGTTGTTGACGAGTTTCTTCCAGTCGTCTTCATATTTGGTTGCATTGTCTCTGAGAAGTTTCAACTATGCGAAGGCTCAGGCAGCGAAGCTCATGAAGTCAGTGGTGACCTCAGCTGATATCCCATCTTCCATGATCTTTAAGAAGTGGGGCTTTATAATCTCAGGATTGATCTTGACCGCAGGCAGCTCATACCCCATCATTAACTTGAGGTACCGAGCACATTCTTTTCTTGTCTCCCTGGCCCATTCGATATCTGGAACTATATGCTCCAGGATCTTCTCTAGCCTCCTCTTCCGATGATCGAAATCTCGCCTCCAGGTATCCACTAGCTAGTGATCATCATCCTTGAAAGCAAGGTCCTTTTCCCAGACCTCGCTCGACAAAGCAAGTATGGCCTCAATTTTTGGGTAGCACGCCTCGTACTTCCTTGGGAACTCCTAACAGATCCACTTTGTGCCCTGGATAGTTCTCTGAACTTCCAAGAACTTATTTGCTATCTGGACAACCGAGTTGATACCTGTATTCCCCATGTCCAAGACCTGGTGGAACCAGTTTTTCGTAGTCTTGTCCAAGTTCCTTCTCTTCTCCAATTTTCTGATCTGCTCATGGGACAAGAGTTGAGGCGGGGCTGATGATGTCATGGGCTGCTCATTCGGGGATGAGCACTACTGAATATAGGTTGTCAGATCAGCCACTTGTGCCTTGAGTTCTTCCTTGGAGACCTTATCCTGTTGGATCAGATGCACCACTGTGGCAATCGACTCCTGGAGGTGATCAGCCTTTTGTTCCCTCGTGGCTACTCCCAAGTCGATTATGGAGATGTTATAAGTTATCCCCTGCTCTCCAACAATTGGTGTAGCTACTTGCACCACCCTAGATCCGGAGGCATCCATAGTTACCTTCGATCTGATCTTTGGTTTCTTCTCTTTCCTGGTGCTTATTTGTGCTCTGGCCATAATGGCTTCCAGCCTTGCCTTAGGATCCTTCAGGGTGGGAGTTTTTCGTTTCAATTGCTTTTCTAGCCAGTCGGGTATTTGAGGCTCTTCCCTAGGTGGTTCACTGTGATTCCTGCTATTTCAATCGAGCCACCTGTTGGTCGATCCATGCCCTTATTTTGATCTCGAAGGCTTTAGTGAGTATGTCGAGGTTGTCAAGTTCTTGTTCATTCAAGTCAATTGCAGGCAGTGGCAAATTGGCGACGGCATCATACCCCGGATCAACCACTGTATCCTCATCCTCCTCAAGTTGGTCAGGAACCGAGCACAGATTTATTCTTCGCACATAAGCGGCATCATGCGCATGTAGTGCCGCACCCGCACTTCGAGGTCGTCTTTACAATTGGCCCAAAAATCCTCTACATTTTTGAGGTGGGCATATTCATGTTTTAGTGCCTTCTTGATATGTCCATACGGGTCCATCTGAGGTCGAGCTATATATTGCCAGAAGTGGTATTCTGCTAACTCCCTTTCTGAGTAGCCCGAACACTGGGAGGTATGGATCTTATACATCCCTTGGCCGAGCCCAATGGGGTAAGGTGTAACCGCTAGATGCTTGTTGCTCAAAATATTATGGATGTGTCGTAGCTGCCAGGTTAGCTCTAGTAGTATGATCCGGTCGTTGGGGTATTGGGGCAGCTTTTATTTGGTCTTTTTATGAATCCCTGGGCGCGGATGTATGTGAACTTCAGAAATTGAATGTACAAGAAGGAATATTGCCTAAGGAGGTCTTTGGCGCTATGTGAAACTCTTCTCTGAAAGTCGCCTCCTAGGGACCAAATGATGTGGGCGATGAATGCATCATTTACCCTACAATAATCCTTCTTGAAATTGCAAAACTGTAGTTGAGGGTACTTATCATAGGGCTTGAGCTCTATCCCCAATGCCTGACTGGTTGCCGCAGTTAATCCCATATAGTGTCGTTGGTCAGTGAGGGAATACACCAAGTATGAGGTCATGAAGAATTTGGAGGTCCTTTTAATGGTTGTAAACTGCTAGTGGAAGGAGTCACTGATTATCTCCCCCTAGTAGAAGGTTGCGTTATCGCGAAGAATTTGCTCTACAAAATAGAAAATCCATTCCTAGAGAAAGGCCGCAGCAGGAAGGCCCATTACCCGACTCAGCAAGGTCACGAGTTCATGCTAATCGTCGAAGAAGTCATTGGGAAAGAGCTCCTGAGGGAGCTTGTCAGCACTGCCCCGCTTGTCCTTCAACCAATATTGATTGAATAGCTTCTTACACCACAACGGATCTTGCTCCCATAGTTCTTTTCATTTGTCCACGATGGGGGTCTCCATTCCCTTATAGGTAAGGATGTGGAAAGTTGTTGACATGCCCGATGGGGACATGTCCGCAAGGATATTCCCATCCCGGTCCACTATGGTTCGGGTCTCAGATTGATATGCCTCTGCGCATGCCATTACCAACTTTGGGGCCACCAAGGCCGGTAGGAAGCCTCTAGCCCTGGCAATTTTGCTGCTCCTAATCAATCTTGCATTCTTTGCCTTGGGATTCACCCCGACCCTTTGTGTAAATTCATCAACATCGACTTGACCGATGTTGGTATCTGTGACATATCTCTAGAGAGTGGCGACTTTGGATTGTAGGGGCACCCCCTGAAACTTGTACTTCATTAGGTCCTTGTTTTCCTTACCCCAGGGTGTCTTGGCAATCCCCTTCCCCTTCTCTTTAGAGGCATCAGAAGTTTCTGCACGGGATTCCATAAATCCTGCACAAAAGAGGTGAATTAGCAAAGTTAAACATGACAAAACAGCCTGGGAGAAGTCCTTGCACATCAATATTAGCTCTACAATCATTATTCATATTCAACAACCTCATAACATTTTTTACTTCATCATTAGAAAGTAAGGCAAGCAATTCGGGTTCCTAGGGCTGGAGTTCCCTTGGCAGAATGTCGTTTGAAAGGGAAAATTGAGCATGAAACTCCCCAAGGCATTTCCCGTTGTTGGATTTGAGTAATTGAAGGTTGATATGAAGGAAGACCTAATTTTAGCAAGTGGGTCTGGATCCATTTTTCATTTGGAGATCATTTCATCCTTCATTTGGGAGTTCGGGCATCAGCTGCAGGACGATCATTGGAAATGACATAGAGGACACGAAATTCCTTGCGCCAGAATCCGGATCTCAGAATGCTGTCGTCGGGAAGCGTTTATGGGTTAGCCATTGGAAATGGCGAAATGCGGGAGGCAGTCCGGGAGGGGAAATCCAGAAGGCAATCCTCGAAAGCAAAATCTTAGGAGTTCCGGGAGCGTTTCGGCAAACAGCGGACCGAGGTCTGGGACTCGGAAAGACGTCCCGGGACGGCCATGTGAAACGGCAAAAGCGACGCGAAATTCCAGGAACGAAATCCTGGAGGTCGGGGTCCAAATGAGGCTCGGACCTCAAACGTTTGATTGGATTTTGGCTTCGGCAAAAAGCAGACCGAGATTCAGGACTCGGAAAGACGTCTCGGGACGACCGTGTAAAATGGAAAAAGCGACGTGGAATTCCAGGAACAGAATTCCGAAGGTCGGGGTCTAGACTGAATTTGGATTTTATTGGTTCCACCTGGAAATTGGAATGGACTTTGCGCAGTCGAGACCCAAGGTCCGGAAAGCCACTCGGGGAAGGCCGTTGAAACGACGAAATCAACAGGGAATTTCGATGATCGGATCTCGGGGTTGCTTTTGATTTTTGACTGGTTTTTGATTTTTCCTATCTTCACACAGACTTCATGTGTCCGGGGTCCAGGGGCCGAAAAGATGCTCAGGCGAGGCCGTTTAGAACGGCGAGGATGCAACAGAATCCCGCGAGGAGAAATCTAGAGGCTGAGGTCCGAGGTGAGTTTAGCCGCACGAATTTTTTGAAGTTTTTTTTCAAGTTCTCGGACGGCCGTGGGAAAGCCCGGGCCCAAGAGACGTTGACGACTGTTCTAAAGAATGGTCGTGAAAAGGTTAAGTTCTGGTTTCAAATATGAGGGGTCAATTGATTGAATTTTCACCTTTTAACTTGTGGGTTTTTAAGGGAGGGCATTTTCCTACCATATTTCATCCTTGTTTTGCATTTTAAATTTACTTAAGGCTAGGAATTTCACAAAATAGAGGACAAGGTGTGCGAGCGGTGGGCGTACCTTGAGATCCCGAAGATGATTGTTGTTGGCCACGTGGAGGACGTCGGGAAAAGAATTCAGACTGTGGGGCTGAAAATGCTGGATGCTTCGGAGCTCTCCAAAATTTGCTATCACTCGGTCGGTTGACAATGACAATCGAAAAATCCAAATTTATAGCCCTATTTTCCATTAATGCCGGATTTAATGGCTTCGTATGGCAACAAGGAAGTTGGTAATTTCAAATTCGTAGATGGCAACGAGAGGACCGAAGTCCAGTGGCTGGGAAGACTTCTAGCCACGACCGTTGGAACAACAAAGCACAAACAAAATTCCAGAAAGGAAAATCCGGGATCTGGGTTTTGGGTCCCAGAAAGACGTCGGGCGGCGGACGCCTGCAATAGCAATCTTGAAACGAAAACCCAGAGCAGGAAACCTGAGGGTTTGGACCTGGGAGGGGCCACAGACGTCAAAAAGGGCATTCTTACAAAGAAAACCTGAATTGACCTTGGATTTTGCATTTTTAAAGGGGGGGTCGAGTTTGGTCAAAATTAGCATATGACTTTGAAGGGTGAGTTGACCAAATTAGGGCACAAAAATGGGCACACAAAACGAGGCAAAGCAAAAAGGGCCCGACAATCAAAAAGAGGGAAGAGAGGGTCCCCGTTCCGAATGAGGCGTGTGTGCAACAGGAAAAACAAATGGCGACTCCAATGAGAGAACGCTCCTGGTGTTGTAGGGATAAATATTCATTCTGCACCCATGACTTCTGGTTTCACAAAGCAAAACCGACTTTCAAAGTTGAATTAGGAATAGTTTGAGGATGGCAGGATTGAATCAAACTGCAACGTCATCATGGTGGTGTGTGCATGGTGAATTCATTTCCTTTCCTCGGAGAGAGCATAAGTAACCACTGGTTGGGGGAGATAAGCTACGTAGTTTGTCTAACCCTAAAAGTAACCTGGACATTGCTCCATTGCCAGTCAGGTGTCCATAGCCCCGACTGAGTTGTCGCTGCGACCTCACGAACATAGCTCTACTGGTAGCCAGGTGTCCATAGCCCCGGTAGAGATATTCGCACACCCATACTGTTGTTATTCTTAATTTATTTATTCTTTTTTGTTGATATTTCCTTTTAGCACTTTTTGTTTTCTTTCGTTCAATCGCGTAAGCAACGAAGCTCACAATGGGCTTGAGAATCGCAGTGGTCACTGGAGTAGACTTTAAATTTTTTACTTATGCCCACTTCCCAGTAGTCACCATACCTTTCTTTGGAAATATTTAAAATGTGTTTTGTGTGTTCCATGACATATGTAGGGGATTCAAGCGGACAACCATCCTAGGTTAGTTCAGAGTTTAAAAGTTGAAAAATCGATGCTTAGGAGCTTTCAGAGGTTAGTAATAGGGAATGAAGGCTTATCTGAAGACTGGCACGGGAACGGGCAACGAGGCCAACCATTTGTCATGCCAAGCATGACCACCACAGCAGAATGGGGAGGCTCTTCCAAAATCGAGACAAACATAACCAGGATAGTGAGCAAAACCGAAAGGCAAAGTGGGAAACCTATTCTAACCTATGTATAGGTATCTACACGGACATATCTAAAGAGCTTAGGCCTAAAATTAATGGTTAAGGTGCTGCCCGTTGACAAGAAACGAGATGTCTTCACCAGTGAGAGTCTTTAGGTGGAAGGCATTATCTCCAAGGATTTCAGAAATCTGAAAGGGGCCAAGCCAAAGCTTGTCGAATTTGTTGTGTCCCCCTTTCTTTTCATGGGCCTTATCCCAATAAAGGACTAGATCAGACATGCGGAAGGCCTTCACTTTGTCTCGGTGGTCGAACCATCTCTTGACTACGCCATGATGTTTGGAGAAATTTTCTATTGCATGGTCTCGTACTTCTTCAAGGTGTAGCAGCTCAGCGAGGCGACTTCTCTGCGGTCTCCTCCTTCATAAAAGTTGTTAACAAACTGAAGGGTAGGGATTTTCAAATGTATGAGAAAAATGGGCTCTAAGCCATAGACTAGATGGTACGGGGAATCCCCGAGGGCAGCCTTGTGACAGGTGCGATCCGCCCATAAGGCAAAACGAAGTTGGATGTGCCAATCCTTGGGATTCCTATCTAGCAGTTCCTTGATCACCGTGATCAAGTTCTTGTTGGTAGACTCAGCAAGGCCATTGCCTTGAGGGTAATAATTGGATGAGAATTTGAGGGCGATACCATATTCAAAGGCCCAACTTGTGAATTTTAATGAGGCAAACGCAGGGCCGTTATCGCATACTAGAGCATATGGCCAACCAAAACGATTCAAAATGAAACTTTCTAAGAAATTGGTTATGACTTCAATTGTGCACTGCCTACAAATTATTGCTTATGTCCATCTAGTGTAGTAATCAAAAGCAGTTAGAATGTACCTGTGTCCCATAGATGATGGAGTGCTTACCGGGCCAATGAAGTCGAGACCCCATTGCACGAAAGGTCTTACCTCTAGAATAGGTTGCAATGGGAC
This sequence comes from Sequoiadendron giganteum, assembly GCA_007115665.2. Classification (NCBI taxonomy): domain Eukaryota; kingdom Viridiplantae; phylum Streptophyta; class Pinopsida; order Cupressales; family Cupressaceae; genus Sequoiadendron; species Sequoiadendron giganteum. The sequence goes on along the minus strand of CM021100.1, from coordinate 195,526,352 downwards.
AACAACATTCCTTTCTCTGGCGGCAACAGTTTGGCATACGTGACAGGTATGAACGTGACCGTGGGCATCCTTAAATACAATGGGCCAATAATACCCAACTCTTAATATCTGGTGTGCAGTGGATAGACCTGAACCATGGCCAGTCCCGAACTTATCATGGAATTCTTTAAGAATGCGATCGACCTCCTCTTTTCCCAGGCATCTCAAATAGATACCTTCATGATTTTTCCTGTACAATATGGAGCCTTGTAACATATAGCTGTTGCTTTTCAGTCTAAGGGCTCGCCTTTGAACTCCCTATAGATGAGGCGGACATCTATGATTCAGCAGGTAGTATGTTATGTGATCATACCATTCTCCTGGGGAGACATCCTCCAATTGGTACTGTTGTACCATGAGTTTAGGTCCAGCATCAATGACTGCCTCTGCCATTGTTCGGGCGAGTGCCTGTCCTCTCACCAGCTTCATCAGCTAGATTTCCATGTCATACTCCTGCAGCAATGTGATCCATTTTTCCCTTCACTCCCCTAACTCGTTCTGCATGAGTAATGTCTTCACTGCGGGGTCGAGAACTATAGCAAACACTTTGTTGCGCAAGATATAGTGCCTGAACTACTTGAATCCCTTAACAAGGGCATAAGCCTATTTTTCAACGTTATGATAGCACAGTTCAACATCCTTCAGGGGGGCGCTCATGAAGGCGATTGGATGCTCGCTCCCCTCATCATCCTTTTGTGTTAAGATGCTGGCGCAAGAATGATCTGAAGCAAAGGAGTAAATGTAGAAGGGCTTCAGGTAATTGGGGCTGACCAACACAGGGGTATCAATAATTGCTTTTTTGATTTCCCCAAAAGCCTGTTTCGCTTCGGGAGTCCACTCGACCTTAGCATCCTATTTCAACATGGCGTTGAGTGGTTTGACTATTTCCACGAAGCCCATAATGAACTTGCAAACAAAGTTGATCTTTCCGAAAAAAGATTTTAATTCTTTCTTGCTGCCTGATAGCTAGATTTTCATGGTGGACTGGATACGTTCGAGGTCAATAGAGATTCCCCGTTCTGACAAGACATGTCCAAGGAGCTTCCCCTCAGTGACCCCAAAGATGCACTTCCTTGGGTTAAGGGAAACTCCGAATGCGCGACATATTTCAAAGACCTTACATAAGTCAGCGACGTGATTACCCCGCTATTTTGAGAATACTGTTAAATCATCCATGTAAATGATGATGCACTTGCCGATCAGGTCTTTGAATGCGATATCCATGGCGTGCTAGAAGGTGGCGCCAACGTTGATTAGCCCGAAGGGCATTCTTCTGTATGCAAAAGTTTGCCACTTGGTGGTGAATGTCGTCTTGTGTCAATTTTCGTACTGCACCATAACCTGGTTATATCTCGAATATCCATCCAGGAAGGACATAATGTGGGCGTCGTTCACTATTTGTAGCACCACGTCCAATGAGGGTACAAGATACTTGTCCTTATTTGAGGCCCGGTTCAGATTGCGGAAGTCCACGCACAACCTGATTTCTCCATTTTTCTTCCTAACAGGAACCAAATTCACTACCCATGTGGAGTGTCTAACCGAAAAGATGATGCTAGATGACAACAACTTTTGTACTTCCTTGTATATGACTGGTTCCAGTAAAGCATTGACAGGGCATTGCTACTGCGGAATGGCTTTACATCTTGTCTGAGAGGGATGGTGTGCATGATGATCGACGTGTCATATGTCTTGAGATCGTCATAGCTCCAAGTGATGAAATCATGATACTTCCGTAGCGCCTCGATAATCCCTTTTCTTTCTTCATGGGCACACACTTTACCTATGAAGATGTTCTTGGAATTTCTAGTTGTCCCTAGATTGTAAGTGTCACATTAGCCACTGATGGTATCCTTTTTAGCTTGCTGATCTTGGTGCTTGATTTGATCAAGGTCAAAGATTCGCTCTAATTGAACCATTCCCCTAGGGATGGTGTTGGTTTTCAAGTTGATAATACCTTCTATATCCAGGTCAACCTCTTGGGGTTTGACCTCGTCGATTATCTGCATAGCAAACACATCTGAACTAGTGATGAAATCCAGAATATGCTTGTCATCGTTCAAAACCTGGAAATTAGCTACATTGTCCGGCACTGACGAGACGGAGGTGAGCTCCACCGTGAATCTTCTGAGGCTTGATAAAGATAATGGCTATAGCGTGCTTGCTGTCTGTGCTAGGGCATTGGCAGTATGATTCCGAGCACGCGGAATCAATTGAAGGTTGAATGCATCTAGGCCTTCCAGCAAATCCCGTATGCGGTGCCGGTAATTAGTGAGTCTTCGATCATAGCAGGAATACATTTCCTGACCTGTTTTACCACTAACTCAGAATCTCCATACACTTGGAGCATTTTGACACCCTTTCTTAATGCCATTAAGAGGCCCAAGACCAAGGCTTCATACTCTGCTACATTATTAGTACAATAAAACTGAAGCCTATGAGCGACAAAGTATGACTTACCTTTAGGACTGATCAACTCGAAACCTACCCTAGCTCCATGCTTGGATTTAGATCCATCAAAGCGCAATGTCCAGAAGTCGGGAGAATCCTTGGACGTAGCACCAACAGCTTTGAATTCTACCTTCGATGGAGCTTTCATTTCAGTGACCATTTTAGGGGGTGTAGGGACGGGAAACGTTTGTTCATGCAATGTTGATCCAGTTTTCTCCGTCGGAGTGGCCTTCCTTTTAACATGTTCAATTGTTGCTTGACATAGACAACAGTCAAATTTTAAGTGAGCAACATCGTGTACCCTGCACCAGTTAGGGAGCAAGAGTTCCTGAAAGTTCATTCGAGTTCCCAGGCTAAGCTGGTCCCTGACACATTTTTCCATGAAGTCCTAGAAACCATCGAGCAGTCCCCGAGTGTCATTCTCTCCTAGTTCTTCATCATTTGACTCGATGAGCACTTCAGTGCTCTAAGAAACATTGGTGAAATTAGCAAGCGGGTTGCATAGCACAAGGAAAACATCGCTCGTCCCCTGGTCTTAAGGGTATTCCTATTCGTTTTGATACACCATTGGGGAATAATTTCTCAAGCTTGTTTCAACATATAACACCTCATTCGTGTTGTTATACTTCGTGATCATAAATGTCATTTGTGGCTTCTGATCGATCCTGATCTGATTTGACATTCCTTTCCATGGTAGCCACATATGCGAGTAATCAATCGTGACGTACCCATTCAATGCCCTCATGAAATCCCTTTCAAGGATTATACCATATGTATCTAGGATATCGACCACTTGTATGTCAATGGTCTGTTGGATCCGGGGATCAGCAGCAACCTACATAGGTATTCTATTGATTTCCCCGACTATGCTAATTTTGGTTTTGTCAAGTTGCGTTACTTTTCATCAAGAGGGAGTTGGAGTTATTCCAAGTGCTTTACATATGCTCAGGAGCATAACGTTGGTCGATGCGCCCGAATCAAGCAAGCAGTTGTGGAGGTTCTTCCCGAACATGCGGATGGTGGTCAAAAAGGGAGGAGTTTCGAATTTCCCTTGAAACAATCCTGAAAAAGGCATTCCTCACAGCAGATACTTTCAGAAGTTCGAATGCTGACACACTCAGCTTTACCCTTTTAAACTCTTTAGCAATATACTCCCCCATCTACTTAATTTCTTAATCGCAGGGTACATTTTGGGAGGAGGTGGCACCTTGGCTTTGGCTGTTGTTTTGCTGTTTATTTCGGCTGAGGTACCGCATGGGTGTATGGGGAAAACTTGGGTTATTATTTGCATTCGGATCGAGAGGGGTGCTGAAATTGTTCGGCAGAGTGGAGGTCATGAAAGGACCTTCAACATGAACAATGGCTTGTTTGTTTCTGAGGTTGTGAGGGGTGGTCCGTTAGTGAAACATTTGGACCTCATCCTCCCTAGGCTCTTCTTCGTCATCCTTTGGACCATTATCTACTGAATCAAAAAGCTGAGCTAAAGGACTTTCAGAACTTACCTCTTTCATCGTATCGTTGTTGTTCAAATTAGCATCCTCTAGTTCAGGTGTGTTGCATTCCACCCTAGGGAAAGGAGCCTAGTTCAACACTAATACCGAGGTGTCGTACGAGTTGGACGGGACAATGTCTCTACACCCCAAGTTGTCTACTACATTCTAAACTTCAACCTAAAAATCCTTGGCGACGGTTTGGAATTCGGGACAGTCCAATTCGGAATGGCGACTCATTTTGTGTATGCGACACCAACCGGATAGAGCGGCTTCTGCCAAGTAAACCCCACTCGCGGAGTTCTCATTGGTACTAAGCTGATTAAGAGGCGTAGGAATGCCGCCATTGTTAGGTCTTGTATTCCAAGTCCAATTTTGCGTTAAGAAGGGCCTTCTTTCAAATTTTTGGCCTGAATTATGATTTATGTCATAATTCTGTCTTGATGACGTACCAACATCCCGATTGTCTCGACTTTCACACTGATCTCGGCTTTCTCTATTGAGGTTGGCCTAGATGTTCTTTTGCAACGCCTGTAGCTAGTTGTTATGATTCTGTAAGTGCATCATTTCAGTTGAAATTTTCTTGATCATTTATGTAAGCTCATCAATCTTGTCCTTTTTAGCATTGTTTGGTTGCGGCATGACATTCTGAAGGAACACGGGCTGTTCCACCAGCTGATTTTGATGAGCGGGTGGGAATTCTGTTGTTTGAAGGTACGTAGGCACCTGGGATTATTGTGGGTGTGATTGTTATTGTTGGGTCAACAAGTAGTGAGGTATTGGATATGCCTGATTCATTGGCTGCCCAGGATGCGGAACCAGAGGTAACTGTGGCATTGGATTCAGCAAGGGTGTCTGATGCTGCAATATTTGCATGAGTCCTTGAATCTGCGCCGGATGCGTAGTTTGTCCAAGAGAAGGCAGTGGACTGGATATGTTTTGTCCCAAATCCATGTTGGCTTCAATGGCTTCAGCGTACGCATTGACCAACCTAGTTGGTGGTGGTCTCATTCTTTTCACCAGGGCTGAAGTGAGATTGTCCAAAGCTACATAGTAAACCGACAGGACAACAACATCATTGAAAATGTACGGGGCCTGCAGCTGAGTGTATGCTCTGTGGAAGTGGTCATTGAAGGAACTGATTGGTTCATTAATTTCCTTTTGAACCAACATGAAGTGTCGATACGAATCCATGTGGCTAATCGGGGTCTTAAAATTTTGCAGGAATGCACTTTTCAGAAGATCCCAGGTGCTAATGGTTCTAGCTGGAAAATTGACGTACTAGTAGAAGGCCTCCACCCCTAAGGAGTAGGGAAAGATCCTGCAAGCCACATCTTCGTATATGATCTACATGGTCTTCAAGGCAATCTTGAAAATATTGACATGTTCTTTAGCTGTTCTCTGTGGGTCCTGGGAGTTGAAATTCTTGCAAAAATTTTCAAGATTCTTCGGCATATCATGGTAAAGGTTAAAGGCAAGAGGAGATGGGTTATTACCCTGCCATGCCATTGGGAAGGGCAATGGAGGTGGTTGCGCCAGGTTGGTCTGTCACTGTGAAGGGACGACAACAACTGGGAGGGCAGTAGCAAGGCTGGTGACTATGTTTGGTTGAATGGCAACGTTCAACCCTGATGGAGAGGTGACCTAGAAGGTTGTATGGATTGGATGAGCGGAAGGTGGTGCTGCCAGTGAAGGTCAAGGAAACGGAGGTGAAAGGGTAGTGAGCTACTCCATGGGATCGGGGATGGATGGTTCTCGACTTTTAGCTCTCTTAGCTCGGATAGGGGGCTGTAATTCCTAAAACTCTCCCTTGTTTGGTGTAGACCTCAAGACTCGGTGGAATCTCTCAGGGGAGAATGACCCAATTCGATCCAGCTTTACCCTATCGCCCTCCTTCTAGCATCAATTTTGTTGATGGTGTTTTTATGCACTTCACAACATAGGTAATACGTAGGTGCATTACCTTTTTTGAAAGACAATTTTCCACAATCAACTTGCAGAACACTATCCCAAGGTCTCTCGGATGTCAGGTCATGAAGGTGCTTAGAATATTTCAATTGTTTGATATGATTTTGCTGGAATCACAAGGCGATCTTACGTTGTTTGAAGCTGTGGGAGAATTGGGTCAACGAATGGAGTTATTCGAATATGGAATTACTGCATCTCTTGCTGTAGGTTCAAACAACAGTCTTGGACTCCATTGTTTCGTAGGATTTGGCTTTACAATCTGCAATGAACCTTAGCATAGGTTGTTTCTAAAAAAAAGGGAAAAAGGGTGAGGAAGAAGGATGGTTCTTGGACCTGCAACTACTGATGAACAGTGATCATGGAGGTTCCTACTGTGGATAGTTTCCTTAAATAGAATTTTACTTAATCTGAATTCTCACAATGTCATGAAATCTATGCTATCTTCTAGGGACTATAGATATTCATCATTCATTCGCCATGTAAATGTGAACAAAGAGAAAGTTTAATGAGCAGCTATGAAATTATAGTCCAGGCTAACTTTACATAGTCATTTACCAACAACAAATGACCAAAAGTATGGATGAGGAAAGCATACACACAGCATGAATCTTCAAAACCAAAGACAACATACTAAATCCACTACAACTAACTAAAGGAAACTAGAACAACAAAGTAACTTGAAACAAAGTTTTAACTAAAGGGAGAAGATTCATGAAACATGTAGAGAAACCCAGAAATAAACCAGGAAATGACTGTATTTTCTATTATAATTTATGCGGCATGCCTTTACAACAACTCAACTCCCTATAATGAGAGGAGGAGAGCCCTATTTATAGTTTTCAAAAAGAAAACTGAGTCGCCGAGATTGGATTCTATTGTGTGGCCAACATTCACTTTACACTAGGGTTTCACCTACCCCCAAATACATTTCATTTATAAGACTTTTCTTGTCTTTTCCCTATTTCATCATCTAGTGACAACACTTTAGCAATTTCATCCTGTAGCTGTTTGCTCTTTGTTGTAGCTATTCTTTGAGGAACTCTTCATCGATGACTAGATTGCCATCAAGCTTCTTTGACGCTACATACTCTATAAATCTCAAAATCAATGGCTCAAACTTGTCCAACTCCATGATGTCGGACCGCAAAATTTGAAAGCTCAACTCCTGGGAGTTGTTGATGAGTTTCTTCTACTCGTCTTCATATTTGGCTGCATTGTCTCTGAGAAGTTTCAACTATGCGAAGGCTCAGGCAACGAAGCTCATGAATTCAGTGGTGACCTCAGCTGACATCCCATCTTCCATGATCTTTAGGAAGTGGGGCTTTATAATCTCAGGATTGATCTCCACCGCAGGCAGCTCGTACCCCATCATTAACTTGAGGTACCGAGCACATTCTTTTCTTGTCTCCCTGGCCCATTCGATATCTGGAACTATACGCTCCAGGAGCTTCTCTAGCCTCCTCTTCTAGTGATCAAAATCTCGCCTCCACGTATCCACTAGCCAGTGATCATCATCCTTGAAAGCAAGGTCCTTTTCCCAGACCTCACTCGGCAAAGCAAGTATGGCCTCAATTTTTGGGTAGCACACCTCATACTTCCTTGGGAACTCCTCACAGATCCGCTTTGTGCCCTAGACAGTTCTCTGAACTTCTAAGAACTTATTTTTTGTCTGGACAATCGAGTTGATACCTGTATTCCCCATGTCCAAGACCTACCAGAACCAGTTTTCTGTAGTCTTGTCCAAGTTCCTTCTCTTCTCCAATTTTTTGATCTGCTCATGGGACAAGAGTTGAGGCGGGGCCGATGACATCGTGGGTTTTTCATCTGAGGATGACCACTGCTGTATATAGGTTTTTAGATCAGCCATTTGTGCCTTGAGTTCTTCCTTGGAGACCTTATCCTTTTGGATCAGATGCACCACTGTGGCGACCGACTCCTGAAGGTGATCAACCTTTTGTTCCCTCGTGGCTACTCCGAAGTTGATTGTGGAGACATTATAAGTTATCCCCTGCTCTCCAACCATTGGTGTAGCTACTTGCACCGCCCTAGATCCAAAGGCATCCATAGTTACCTTTGATTTGACATTTGGTTTCTTCTCTTTCCTGGTGCTTATTTGTGCTCTGGCCATAATGGCTTCTAGCCTTGCCTTAGGATCCTTCAGGGTGGGAGTTTTTCATTTCAACTGCTTTTCTAGCCAGTCAGGCATTTGAGGCTCTTCCTAGGTGGTTCACTTTGATTCCTGTTGTTTCTAACAAGCCACCTGCAGGTCGATCCATGCCCTTGTTCTGATCTTGACAAGTTTAGTGAGTATGTCGAGGTTGTCAAGTTCTTTGTTCATTCCAGTCAATTGTAGGCAGCAAAAAATTGGCGATGGCATCATACCCTGAATCGACCACTATATCCTAATCTCCTCAAACTGGTCGGGAACCGGGCACAGATTTATTATTCGCACATAAGTGACAGTCGTGCACATGTACTGCCACACCCGCACTTTCAGATCGTCTTTACAATTGGCCCATAAATCCTCTATGTTTTGGAGGTGGGCATATTCACGTCCTAGTGCCTTCCTGATATGTCCATATGTGTCCATCTGAGGCCGAGTTGTATATTGCCAGAAGTGGTAATCTGCTAACTCCCTTTCTGAGTACCCCAAACACTGGGAGGTATGGATCTTATACATCCCTTGGCCGAGCCCAATGGGGTAAGGTGTACCCGCTAGATGCTTGTTGCTAAAAATATTATGGATGTGTCGTAGCTGCCAAGTTAGCTCTAGTAGTATGATCTGGTCGTTGGGGTACTAGGGCAGCTTGTTCGGTCTTTCTGTGAATCCCTGGGCATAGATGAATGTGAACTGTGGAAATTGAATGTACAAGAATGCATATTGCCTAAGGAGGGCTCTGACGTTATGTGAAACTCTTCTTTGAAAGTCGCCTCCTAGGGATCGAATAATGTGGGCGACGAATGCATCATTTACCTTGCAATAATCCTTCTTGAAATTGTGGAACTGTAGTTGAGGGTACTTATCATAGGGCTTGAGCTATATCCCTGATGCCTGACTGGGTGCCGTAGTTAATCCCATATAGTGTCGTCAGTCGGCGAGGGAATATACCAAGTATGAGGTCATGAAGAGCTTAGAGGTCCTTTTCATGGTTGTAAACTGCTTGTGGAAGGAGTCACTGATTATCTTCTCCTAGTAGAAGGTTGCGTTACCACGGAGAATTTGCTCAACAAAATAGAACATCCATTCCTGGAAGAAGGCCGTATTAGGAAGGCCCATTACCCAACTCAGCAAGGTCACGAGGTCATGGTAATCCTCGAAGAAGTCACCGCAAAAGAGCTCCTGAGGGAGCTTGTCGGCACTGCCCCGCTTGTCCTTCAACCAATATTGATTGATTAGCTTCTTACACCGCAATGAATCTTGCTCCCATAGTTCTTTGCATTCGTCCATGGTGGGGGTCTCCATTCCCTTAAAGGTAGGGATGTGGAAAGTTGTTGTTATACCCGATGGGGACATGTCCGCAAGGATATTCCCATCCCGGTCCACTATGGTTCGGGTCTCAGATTGATATGCCTCTGTGCATGCCATTACCAACTCTGGGGCCACCAACGCCGATGGGAAGCCTGCAGCACTGGCAATTCCATTGCTCCTGATCAATCTTGCATTCTTTGCCTTGGGGTTCACCCTGACCGTTTGTGTAAATTCATCAACATCGACTTGATCGATGTTCATATTTGTGACATCTCTCCAGAGAGTGGTGACTCTGGATTGTATGGGCACCCCCTGAAACTTGTACTTCATTAGGTCCTTGTCTTCCTTGCCCCGGGGTGTCTTGGCAATCCCCTTCCACTTCTCTTTGGCGGCACCAAAAGTTTCTGCACGGGATTCCATAAATCCTGCACAAAAGACATGAATTAGCAACGTTAAACATGATAAAATGGCTCGGGAGAAATCCTTGCACATCAAGATTAGCTCTACAATCATTATTCATATTCAAAAACCTCATAACATTTGTTACTTCATCATTAGAAAGTAAAGAAAGCAATTCGGGTTCTCAGGGCTAGTGTTTCCTTGGAAGAATGTCGTTTGGAAGGGCAAATTGAGCATGGAACTCCCCAAGGCATTTCCCGGTGTTGGATTTGAGTAATTGAATGTTGATATGAAGGAAGACCTAATTTTAGCAAGTGGTTCAAGATCCATTTTTGATTTGGAGGTCATTTTATCCTTCATTTGGGAGTTCGAGCATCAGTTACAGGACGACCGCTCGAAACAGCGTAGAGAACATGGAATTCTAGGCACTGAAATCCGGATCTCGTAATGCCGTCGTCAGGAAGCGGTTATGGGTCAGCTGTTGGAGATGGTGAAATGTGGGAGGCAGTCCAGGAGGGGAAATTTGGAAGGCAATCACCGGAAGCAAAATCTTAGGAGTTTCGGGAGTGTTTCGGCAAACAATGGACTGGGGTTCGGGACTCGGAAAGATGTCCTGGAACGGCCGTGTGAAACAGAAAAAGCGACGCGGAATTTCGATAATGGAATTCCTGAGGTCAAGGTCCGAATGAGGCTTGGACCTCAAACTTTTGATTGGATTTTGGCTTCGGCAAAAAGTGGACCGGGGTCCGGGACTCGGTAAGACGTCCCAGGACGGCCGTGTAAAACGATAAAAGTGATGTGGAATTTCGAGAATGGAATCCCGGAGGTTGAGGTCCAGACTGATTTTGGATTTTATTGATTCTACCTGGAAATTGGAATGGACTTTGCGTGGTTGGGACCCAAGATCCGAAAAGCTGCTCGAGGAAGGCCATTGAAACGGGGAAAAAAACACGAAATTCCAAGGATCGAATCCCGGGGTTGCTTTTCATCTTTGACTGGTTTTCAATTTTTCCTGTCTTCACACAGATTTCGTGTGTCCGGGCTCCGCGGGCTGGAAAGATGCTTGGGCGAGGCCGTTTAGAATGGCGAGGACGCAACAGAATCCTGCGAGGAGAAATCCGGAGACAGGGGTCTGAGGTGAGTTTAGCCGCATGAATTTTTTGAAGTTTGTTTTTGAGTTCGCGGATGGCCGTGGGAAAGCCCGGGCCCGGGAGACATCGGTGACTGTTCTGAAGAATGACCACGGAAAGTTTAAGTTCTGGTTTCAAATATGAGGGGTCAATTTATCGAATTTTCACCTTTTAACTTGTGGGTTTTTAAGGGAGGGCATTTTCCTACCATATTTCATCCTTTTTTTGCATTTTACATTTGCTTAAGGCTAGGAATTTCACAAAATAGAGGACATGGCACATGGGCGATGGGCGTACCTCAAGATCCAAAAGACGATTGTTGTTGGCCGCGTGGAGGACGTCGGGAAAAGAATTCAGACTTTGGGGCTGAAAATGCTGGACACTTCGGAGCTGTCCAAAATTCACTATCACTCGGTCGGTTGACAATTACAGTTGGAAAATCTGAATTTACAGGCCTATTTTCCATTAATGTTGTATTTAATGGCCTCGTACAATGATAGGGAAGTTGGTAGACTCAAAT